>JAJGOT010000145.1:1265000-1462500 GCA_022457155.1 Cladopsammia gracilis
AAGATGCATTGCTAATTTAACGCAGTCGAAAATTCCCGAAAGAGCCAATCACGAGCGAGCTCGTCATTTGAAAACAAAAACAAACGACCGCAAAGCCGAATGGGTGATAGTGGGCCTTTAACTTTACGTTGTTTCGTATTCACGAGATGGCTCTCAACAGCCCTATGATTTTACCAAATTTCACATATATTTTAGCGGAGTCCCGTTTTCTTTATGATCAAGAAAGGCCCTTGTTCCCTGTACGGATATTACAATATTATCTTTGTCTTAATGTTTCCCTATCTTATATATTTCTCTCTGACTGTACTGTAAATGTGCTGTGAACCTCCTGTGCACCACCTCCTCAATTTCCGACCGGGGCTTGCTCCCATATAAGAAAGCGAAAAAGCAGATTGATCGTCGGAAATTTTGAAAAGGACCCTCCAAGGCATCACAATTTCCTTTTGGTACGTTATTCCTAACATTACTTTTTTGTTTCATGGGTGACTACTGTACTTTCACACCCCGACTCCATTAAGGCGACCACTCTCATTTATCTTCATCTGGTAGCTCGCCCTGCCCTCCTCCGGACTTGTTTAGAGCTTTTCAAGTGGTAGGAAAACAAGACTTGAAGTTGATATAGTTAATACTCGTTCACCATGTTCAACTCGCCAATGGGTTCCAACGCTTTAACTCTACATTCCGCAGCATGAGGGTCGACTTGTCGTGTAAGCACTACCGATGGCGACTTTAACACAGACATTCCAATGTTAAATGTGGTCACGGCTCGATTGTCTTTCCTTTTCTTCTGTACTGTTACAAGGCTAAGAAAAGCTCTTCTGTATTCTTTGTTGTATAGATAGTAAACCCAGGGATTAAAACATGAATTAGACATGGCCAACATATCTGTGAACTGATAAAACCCAAAAGGTAGTGACACCACTTTGAATTCTTTTAAAATGAAAAACATTTCCGCCGGAAACCAGCAAAATGTTAACAGCAGCGCCGTCAGCGCGCACATGCGTATTAGCTTCTGCTTGGCGCGTTCGTAGTTACTTAAGCGCCTGCGATGGCTGATGGCCCTGCGGATGTGAAACCACACATGCGCAAAGGTGACCCATGTGACAATACTTGGAACAAAAAAAGTCGCTAAGATGTGAAAAAGTGTCAGTACTTTTTCCGTTTTTTCGCTGTAAGGTAGCTGGCTCTTTACGCAGATTCCATGAGAGGGTTTCTTGATAAAGAGCTCGTTGATCTGCGTAAAACAACTGAAGGCCCATATTACTGCTATGTATGAAAGCAGTCTTCCTCTCTTGAATGCGTATTTGTATTTTAGTGGCTTAACAACTGAAAACCACCTTTCAATAGCGAGACACATGACAGTTAACGTGGATCCTTTACCAAATAAGAACAGAAAATAGGTGGAATCAATCAGCCGACAAAAAATCTCACCAGCGAGGTCATTAGGTACATAGAAATGCATTCTACCAAAAACGTAGTTGGGTGTTGCTGTAATAAAAATCCCTGCAAAAATAGAAGTAAATTATAAATGTTACTCTTTACAAAATGGAATATTTCACTGGGAATATTTTTGAAATGTTAGTGAGAGTGCTTTACTAAAAAAAGCGGTTTGTCCTAAAGCTATAATAGTAATAGTAATAATGATAATAATAATAATAACAATAATAATATGATAATAATAATAATGATTATAAATAATAATAATAATTTTTAAAATGGAACAAGATGTTTATTAACAATTAAAATAACTATTTACAATACATTAAAATTCTAATTACGATAAAATATGTACATTTGAAATGGTATAATAAAAGACTCGTCAACATTACATTTTTAAAATGAAACTAATCATTGTCATAAAAAAAATAATAATCATAATTTTAATCTTTAAAATCTTTAAAATTGCCTATATTACATCTCATCTGGCCGATCGACTGCAACTGCAACACTGTAAATCCTTGGTAACACTGTAAATCCTTGGCAACCTAGGTCCTGGGTGCCCTAACATAACTTATGTCTGGTTATGTTGACTTATGAATGCAACAAAACCTCATCTTACTAAGAAAAATCACGAAAAATTACAAAAGAAAATTACAAAAAAGAAAGAAAAAAATAGTGTTCTCAATGCCTTATTAATAAATATTTGTGTCCTTTTTCGATAATAATAATAATAATAATAATAATAATAATAGTAATAATAATATGATTTTTTTATACAAGATGTTTATTAACAATTAAAATAACTATTTACAATACATTAAAATTCTAATTACGATAAAATATGTACATTTGAAAAAGCTATAACGTTCATTCATATAAATTTTCATTTCATAACGCTTGACAAGTTCAAGCAAATAGATATTCAAAAATATATAATTTAAAAAACTAATGGAGTAAAACAAATACAAAATATTAACTATACGTAATAATAATATGATAATAATAATAATAATGATAATAATTTTTTTAATAAATATAATAAACCTTTATTAAAAAATTCTCAAACAATCTTACGTTTACAATAAATTAAAAAAAATTCTCAAATAATGAGAATAATAATAATAATAATAATAATAATAATAATAATATGCCTATGTAATAATAATAATAATAATAATAATACATTTCTAAAGCTATGTCGTGATCGCTGAATACAGTTACGTCTTTTTTATTTTCAGTGCGAGCTAAAAGAAGGAAGGAGGAGAAGACCAAATGAAAGCAATTCGCTAACTCCTGCATTTTTGAGGTCTGAGGTCTGAGATCCCATATGCAAAGAACGGGTACTCATCGCATTGAAGGTGCTTTTTTGGCATCTTGTTCGATTTCAAGATGGGTGGTTCCAGGCCTAATCTCTGCTATCGTGTTTTTTCTTTACACCAGAAACATTGCCTCTCTTCACCTAGGTGTATAAATAGGTACCGTCGACATATTGTGAGGGGTAACCCTGCGATGAACTTGCATCCCATTTAGAGTGGGAGTAGAAATATCCCTAATTGCTTCATAGTATATAAACCAGGTCGCCCTGTGATGAACTTGCATCCCATTCAGAGGGGGAGTAGAAATACCCCTAATTGCTTCTTGCTATAGAAACCGGGTTAATCCCGGCCGTGTAGTGTGGGCTGCCTGTGGCTCGTGCGGGGTTTTCATCTTTAAAAACGTCTGTTGGCTAGATTCTATGACGTCAGAAACACAAAAAGAGAAACAGCCGATCCAATTGCAAATACAAAAATGACATTTTATGCTTTGTTTTAGTTCCTCTTAGTAGTAAAAATAAATTGTAGCCTTTTTAAGACACTTTCAAACTTTAACCCACGATGAACTGTTAAGTCAAGGTGAGAGGGGTTCGAGAGGCGTATAAATAAATTCATTGTTTTCCTTTTTTAAAAAAATCCTCGTATCTTATTGCTATGAGTGCTTATATCATTAGAAAGTTAAGAGCTTAACAAAAAATCGTTTGTGAGCGGCTTTTCTTGCTCAGAGCGTACTGTGTACACAGATGTGTGAATCGTGGGCTCGATATTTGTACAGGAAATGACGTAAGATCCGCAAAACCTAAGATGACACTTGGACTTGACTGACATCTGCTTGAGTTTGATATTGATGTCGCTTGAAATTAACTTTGAATTTTAATCTAACAACTGGATTTGATCGTTGTGCTAATTTTTGTTAAGTTTATAATCTGACAGCTTACAGAGTAACTTTCTATTGGACATCTTGATTTTTTCCAATCTAGTGAAAATAACGAAGGGATGTCCTGCCTGAGTTTTGTTCCTCTTGGAAACTACAATGAAATCTAATATAACACCGACCTCTAAATGGTTTTGGTGCTAATTCTTGTTGATTAATCTGGCAGCTAGCCAAGTCATTTATTTCATTTTATGATTTCTTGTGAAACAATCTAGTCTCAGTATGTCAAATTCTAAAAAAGGTGTCTCTTTCTAGTGTAGGGGAATATTAATTTTTTTGTAGATCTTTTTAATTTACAGGTAAGCACAGTAGATCTTGCAATATGTCTGTAGTATTCGTTTAATTATGGTGATCTCACAGTTTATAGTTTGAATTTTACTGCAAACTGTGTAAAATCCCACAAAGAACCTATTCTAGACGACATATATTCAGAGGTCATTGCCTACTAAAAACAAAACTAGAGAAAAGTGAGAAAGTCCACCGATTTTCTGGGACTCAAATCACAGGAGAAGGAGCTGAGCTGTTTTTGTCGTCATCTTGAAGACGACACTGGCATGAGCAAGTGAGATCTGGAATCGTGCATGATAGTCCAATTTAAACTTTCATTCGTCACATTATATCGGTGCTCAGTAGTTGAATATTTTAGAAAAAGTTTACTACAATATTGTTTACTTAGTTTCAACTGGAATTGCATTTAGCTCGCGTATAATTTGGAAATAAACTCCGTCTACTAGACTTTTAGTCATGTTCATATTTATGGCGCATATATTGTGATATCACAATCTTTCTTTATTCATTTCTTAACACTTCAAAACGGAAGGTGTGGTATCTAAACGTTGAAAAAAAAAAAGATTGCTCACTTGCGAAGGAAGCATACATGTATTGAGTGTGAGCATAAGCGCCAGTGTGCCCTTGTGATGCCGTGAACGCTTGCGCTTCAGCGTAGGCTCGCTTGCGAAAAACAGGCTTAAAATTACACGGAGAAAGAAAGAATGAAAGTTGTTATTAGCGGTCGACTTATTATCACAGGACTCGCAAATTAGTTATTCTACTATGAGCTTGCGGTGGGGGAGGATTTCAAGAACAACTTTAATGCACATTGACATAAGAACAAAGCAACTTATCATGGATTGCTTTTTATAAACTGAAAATTTATGGTCACTTTTTTCATTTCTTTATTGTAATTGATAACTAGATGGATAGAAAAAAGTGAACGCATTCGTGGGTCTTTGACGAGCTTGCAATTGGAAGAGTATTATAATTGTACAGTGAATGTGAATATGGGGCTTGAGCTTTTTGCGATGATACTCTTACTAGCTAGTGTGTAAAATGGAAATAACAAAAAAGTGAATAACTTACCTGTTAACATGTCTGTCACCGCTAAGTTGAATATCAAGACATTGTAAGGCTTGGATAGCATTGATCTTCTTTTCAAGATAACAACACACAATAGAAGGTTGCCAACGAAAGACAACAACGCAATTACGCCGCAAACTGCAGTCATGGTTAAACTGTGCTCAGTTGACGCTATTTCTTTCACTTCCTTCATTTCTGGATCTTTTGAGATAGCCTCCGCGGGTGAAAACGAGAAAGTGGAGTTGGAACACGTTTTCCTTAGCTTGCGAAGCCTTCACTAATGTGCCATCAGTACTCGACAAATGCTAACTGAGATTTTTCGCTGAAAACGGATATCGTTTCTGTTCACGTGATTGGTGGAATCCACCTGCTTTGAAGACGGCGCTATTCTTTTTATCGTTTGACAATTTCATTTACCTCTGTAAATATTCTATAAGGTGCTCTCTCATTCCATATATCAGTTTCTGAATTTTATAATATGGACTTTTTGGTTATCTTTAAATCGTTCTTTTTTAAAATCGTCCGTTTCGTGCTTGTCGGTTTAGTTTATTTTTTGTAAGAAGAACAAAATTATGATGTCTGGTTTTGCAAAATCACATTTTTGCTGTCGCTATCCTGTTTCAACAAATTGTAAAATATGACGGATGTGATGTCAAGAAAATGTCTGTCCCTCGGGAAAATAACAAGTTATCACGTAATCAATTTTTCGTTTTTAATATAAACAAGGTTAAGACAATTGTTCCCTGAGCTTTTTACTTCCATGATGACACCATACTTCCTTAAGGTTATTAAATAACTTTCACCACTCAAAACAATATTCCAACTTCAAAGCCGCGTTTGCACGCTTTGCTAAAATTCCTGGTCTCTAAAGGTCCAGACATGCTTGCAGTTTGGAGATTTTCGCTTGTTCCACGCTGATATAGCAGCATTATGTCTTTTGTCACAATGACTTTAGGTCAAAAGAAAAAAATCGTAATAAATTAACTATGTTCAAATTTAGGACGTTTAAACAGATCAGAAATTAGTTTTTGCTACACTAATTTCGGATCCAATAACTAAAATGTATTTTGTTCCAAATATTTCCGTTTCTTATTTCTAGGTAATGACTTGTCAGTTCATAACCAAAATATACTGCTCAGCCATTGGTCGAAAATGTGCGTGTGCGAAACATGTACGTTACTTGTTTTATATAATCATTCTAAAATTTAGGTTTCATATCTAGATTGACATTATTTTGAAACGTATTGTACCGAAAGCTAAAAAAGAAAATAAATCATATTATTATAACTCTTATAATCCAAGAGTCAAACCTCGCTCTATGTGTAGGTTTCACCCTGTAGATGAAAAGGTTAACCATGTCCTTTCAAATAAAAGCTACTGAGCAGTACTTCATATAGTAGTTAAAGTGCTGCTATTTGTTACGATTTGTATGATGGCTCTAACATTTTAGTTTGTGGATCGATCAACACAACACAGTGTTGTTTTCTTGATTTTATCGTAAACTGGTTCGAACTTAGTATTCCAGTCTTTATTGTGATACATTCAATTCAGTTCACACTTTCTTATCACAATTTTTGTAGTTTGAAAACGTTGATTTTTTTAAGGTGATTTCTCAGAAATAAAAGTTGGCGAACGATTTATAAAACTTTTCCTGATTGTTCCCTTCCCAGCACTGTTTCGAAAAATTCAGTGAAAAAATATTTTACCGTGCTCGCGAAAAGATGTGATGAACTAAACTTACCCTATTTATCCCTGTATAACCACCTGCTTATCACGCCCGTGGTTGTTGGATCGGTTCACGTTACTTTACGTGGTGAATGTAAAAAAAAGTTTAAATGGAATACTTGAAAAAACGTAATAGATATAATGCATTGAACAATAAGAACGATTTAATATATGATTTGTTGAAAAGGCACAGAGCCTCAAACGGCATTGACTCAAAACGTTCCTGTATAAATAAAGTTTGGTATGTTGTGTATTTAACTTTTTTTTTGACGAATAATTTTTTTAGAACTCTTTTAACTCAAAGAGGACGATTTTATAATGCAATAATAAAGATATCAGATCACCTTGCTAGTTAAGGAGAAAACAAGCAATTATGATCAATTATCTACTGGGCGAGTTTAGACTCAAAAGTAACCCTTATATGTCTTATATTGAAAAGACCACCACTGGTTTAATGGAGTACTTCACGCATGATTTCAAATTGCCCCAAGACATAACACTGAGCATAAGTCCTACCGTTGTTTTCCTTACTACTATGTCTTGTCAGTAACTGTGCTCACACTGTGGGTGGCTCCTCCTAAAATGTTCTGCAATTGGTATAGGATTTAATGGAGCCAAAACCAATTGTGGAATTGCACACATTTTGGTCATCCTACTGATGAACAGTTACGAAATTCAGATATATATTTAGTAGCCACATTTATTTGAGGTCTGTCCGCTTTGAATTATCAGTTGACACGTCTAGCTTCGACAAGGAAGTACTTCACCTTTAAATATTCAGTCAAATCGCAATATCAACAGTTTCCCCGCTGTTTTATGTTACCATAACCAAAAGCATTAAGCGAAAGTAAATGGGTCTCAGTGGGTATAGTATAACATGGATAACACTTTACGTCAATAACCTATTCAATTTTGACATGCAATGTGTGAAAAACATATCCTCATGAAATGCTGCTTGGACTTGAAGATTTTTTTATAAGGTTACTAGTTGAAAATTAATAGTGAACTCAAACACTCAATAACGATTGATGCATTTGGTTTGTGTTCTTGATTTTAAACTTTGGGTTTGTAGTTATGCAATAGTTCATGCTGTGTGTTTACATACCCTTTCCATTTTACAAATTGTCTCTTTTAACAGAAACAAAAGTTCTGAAATACACCTACCGGTAACCTAATTAACATACTGTATGCATAGTCAAACTATAACTGTTTTATCCTCCTCCGGTTTCAGTTGATTTGGAAAGGTCTTAATGTATTTTCCTTCCCAAAAAATAAAAGCATTATTCACTGTCACAAGAATAACTAAAATAACTGAGTTTGCTTATAACTTTCGTTTCCACTTTTTTTCCAATTTTTGTATTCCAATTCTTTGATTTCCTTTGAACCTTTATTTACATAACATAAAAAAACGGATGGAGGCTAACTTGAAACTTTGTGTTAATGTATATTTTTATCATAAGTACTGTTATATGTTGTTTTCTTGTCTTAGTGTCATGTTTTATTTATTTATTTATTTATTTATATATTATGAGTGAAATAAAATGATTTATTTAATTGATTGATTGATTAATTAATTGATTGATTGATTGGAAGAGGACTACCAACTTGGTCGATTATTTTGATCGACCTAAAGTTCATTTAATATTAAAACAAAAACGTGCATAGGAACGCGCTATAACTGCAAAAAAAACCCTCTAAGAACAACCATATATATTTGATATTGTACGAATGTGGAGAATGGGTTGAATAGATTCTCTAGAGTAGGAGCTGTTTTCAATTAAAGTGGTCGAGGGTAAATTTAATACCGAGACTTCCGTAATGTGTGGAAACCTGACACTGGAAGCCATTTGGTAATCTTTTGTCGATTAATTACACAATTTGTCGGAGAATTTAAACATCAAAGTGAAGTTTTTTAGAATATGGTTACATATACGTGACCCATCAATTACGAGAAACTACATACATATGTAAGCTAAAATTGTTTGGTTATTGTATTTTATTTAACATTACATTTCTCTTCTCGTGTTAATCTCGAAGATAAATGTCATATCTCCGCACACCCATATGTTAACTCAATGTTTTTACTCACGTGACCGGCGACCATATTGGAGTGCTAAGACATAGAAAATGTTTGAATAAGAATAGAGCTAAAGTCCCATAATATTCGTTTAGGACACCAATATGGCCACCATTTCATTGTTTTGGGCTTCCAATATGGCCGCCATGACGTCACGTGCAAATGCTCTATATTTGGAACAGGCTCCTTGTCTCAACTAATATAAACCTTTTTTTTATCTTTTCATACGTTTGCCGTACTTCCAAAGCTATTCCGAGTAAAACTAGTTTACGGCACCAATCAGAGCGCGCTGTTGTCTTGTTGCTTGTTGCTGGTCATTTCATAACCGCAGTTAATATAACGAAACGCTAACATTACACCATCGTCAAATTTCTCCGCATCAAACTCCTTGCTTCTAGCCTCCGGTCTGGGTTCCTGGGATATATTTACTTCTCCTCGTTTCCTCCAGCGACAACACTGAAATATTGGACACAGTATTGCTAAAAATCTTCTTCTATATTCCTGGTTACTATAGCAATAAATCATCGGATTGGTGCAGGAGTTAAACATGGCGAGAACTATAGTGAAGTGATGAAAAGGCGACTCCAGCTTAACGAGACCATACAATGACAGAGCGTAATATAGCTGATTCGGAAACCAACATACTGTTAACAACAATGCTACTAAAATGCACATGCGCAGAAGCTTAAATCTTGTGCGACTGAACCGCTTATTGTGATTTGCTGGAGACGTCTTCAATGCAATGGAAATATGTAAATACGTCACCCAAGTAACGAACGTTGGAATGAAGAATGTCACAACTGTGTATGTTATTATTATTAACTTTTTAGGAGAATCAACTAGAATCCACACACATCGGAGGTGGTTTCTGTCAAGCGTCATATCAAACAACATGGATGAATTTAGGATTAGACAGACCAGCCACACGAGCAATAGGTACAAATAAACTCGTCGCCTTTTAAACTTTAGCTGGTATTTTAGAGGCTTGACCACCGAGTACCATCGTTCCAAAGCAAGACACATCACCTTCAGACAGGACACTTTTCCCAGTAGAAACACAAAGTACTGGGAACCAATGATCTTGCAGAAAACCACGCCGAGTATGCCACTGGGGGCCTGGTACGAGCTAAGGGCGATGAGATAATTGGGTGTCACTACAAGAAGTATTCCTTGAAAAAAAAGGATTAAAAATAAAGTGGTTACTCAAGTTATTTATTATAAAATGAAACAGTTGGAACACGAAATTAACATATTTTCTTCCATTTCAACATGACAATCAAAATAAAGAACTGAGGAACGAAATGAAGTTGCATTTTTATTGACCAGGAATTTTTGAAAAACATGTCAAAAGTTGCTAAAAACAACGGTGACAGCAGTGTAAATTCTCCTTTCTTGTCTCGTATATTTTATGTTGTACTAGATAGGAGAAGTTGTTTAAATATCAGCCGTTCATCTTTGGTGATCATTTTCTCAATTCTTATGACTTATTATCGGACGCTAATCACTGCCTGTAAGCATATCTAACCACTACCTGTAAGCATATCTAATCACTACCTGTAAGCATATCTAATCACTACCTGTAAGCATATCTAATCACTACCTGTAAGCATATCTAATCACTACCTGTAAGCATATCTAATCACTACCTGTAAGCATGTCTGTAAGAGCCAGACTGAATATCAGCATGTTATACGCAGATCTAAGCATCCTATAGTTCCTCAGGATAACGGCGCACAGAAGACCATTTCCAGTAAAAGCCATCAACGCAATAAAACCAAACGCTACTTGTAGAAGGTAGGAGTAGGCTACAGTTGAAGAAGGCGTGGTTGGCAGGTTGGACCTTGTAGTATTCAGAGTCAAAGTAGTCGAGTTGCTGTTTGACATCTGAAATAACAAAACAGATGTCAGTTAAATATTAAGTATCTTGAAAATATCTTAACTATGGACCTTATTTAAAAATGCAAGCCGATTTATTATTCTCTTATATGCAAGTTAAGTAGCTTTCTTGGCCTCGTTAGCGTGTACAAACGTCAACAGAATTTTAACTTTAACCTACTGTTCTTTTTTGCTCTACGTATCGTTTTATCCAATTAAGTTGTGTATTTGGTAGTATTTGGCAATATAACATAGAAATATTAAAGATAAGTGGAATTTTGTTACTTCAGCGGAATAGTCCCTTTAATTAAGCTTAACCTACTGTGCATGCGCAGCATGAAGTTAATTTCTCTCCTTCAAGATTACCAGTGTTTTCCATGAAGATAAAATATAACGTCATTTAGAACAGATACTGTTAAATGTTGTAAGTCTGTAAGTCAAGACAAATCTACATACTGTACGTGAAATCAAATATATATGTCGCTCGTCCGGTTTCTTTCTATGTAAGAGAAACCTTTGTTGGTGTGCGCAATAAAATATGAACAGGCAGAAATGCACTTCAACCAAAACAGGAAAGCATTAAATACTTAAGGGGTCATTTCTGCTGAGCTGTTGTCTCTTGTATCCGAAAAAGTTAATTAAAAACACGGCTAAATAACTTATTACTTTGAATCTATTTTAAAATTAAAATTCTATGATTAAGCTCGAAGATGTACGGATTACATCCGAGGGATTAGTTAAATATGGCATAGTTTTAGCTTCTTCTAAATTTAAGGCTTTTATGAGCGGCATTCTACTCTTCTTTAAAAATTATCACGTAGATTGATATTCTGTATTTATGAGATTTAAAGTTACATAAAGCAAATTAGGCCGCTGGCGTGTTTACAAAGGCGAATAGGAGATTTATATATATAAACTGCTTTTTGGAGAAAAAAAATAGTCTTGACGCGACTTCACTTAGACGTAACGAGAAAAATAAAATGACCAGAAGAAACATGTACAATTACAAAGCAAATTTTTTCCTAGTGATTTTAGGAAGTCCGAAACTCACCGTAATTGCTCTTTGGGTATCGATGACGATATAATATTGTTGTAACTCCAGTACTGTTGTATCCCAAAAGCAGTGTTTCAAGTGCTTTTCACGGATAATTTGTCGGCAGCATCCCACCCTTGGATAATGGTTTTGATTTTAGAGAAATATTTTCATTATGCAGCGTCACTTTCCAAATTGCATTTCCTCGGCCATTGTATATATTTATTTACTCAGACGCAAATTGATAGGAAGCTGGGACCCCATTCATACTTTGTTATGCTAATTTAATGTATCAAACCAAAATACGCATTTTTTGGTTACCAACATTAGAAACTTAATCCAAAGCCGGTGTTATTTTTTTAAATGGTAGGTTTGGCCGGAACTTAATTGATTTATTTAGAGAGAAATGAAATTATTAGTTAGAAACGTTTGACAAAACAAGATTGATAGCATTAAGCGTCGAATCTGATCACTTAACCCTTCGCCCCGAGAGTCAAATCTACGTCGTAAAATGTGTCTCTAAGTTCGAGTCTGCCGATAATTCTACAGTGTGATTGAAATAAAAGCTATTGAGCAGGACTTTACTGTCGTGCAGTTTACAATGCTGTAAAAGGCGGTTCAAACTTTTGAGCCTGCTAAAATAAACCTACGGGTATGACAATTGACAAATGAAAGGACTCAGAGCAGTATGTTTTTATGGTAGCATTTGTTTTTTAGCATTTTACAGCGAAATTTAGGATTTTGATTTCTTTGATTATGGCCGCCTTGAGAGTGATATCGCAATTTATTGCACAATCTTTGCTGGGCGACAGGTGTATTTTGCTCGATTTTGGAAAAAAGAGGCCGCGTTTTGACAAATAACAATAACACTGGCCGATATTTCCTTTGTAAAGAATTTCTTCTGGACCAGCATTGGAACCTTGTTACCCATCTCAACAAAAGTGAGTAATAATTTTCGTGACAAAAGTGGTAAATCCATGTTATGGAAATCTATACTTAAACACAGCTGAATATCATTCGTCTCTGTGATACCGTGGAATAATATTCTGAGTTCATAATTAACATCCGATGACGCAAGTACATAATGAGGGAGCACTTTTAGGATAGTGCGCTAAGCTATCGATATGATATTTCTTCGACTATCAACACTCTTACTATCAAACATCACTAGCGATGTATTGTTGTTCTACTTACCTTAAAACTCTGCCGGTTAAAAAGAACTTGTAGCCATTGAAACTACTGAGGAGTACTTTATTTCGTTGTGGTGCTGTTTAATATGCTGCATAAGGTCGTTCTAACTGCTAAATATTTGACGAAATCCTTATATATGTCCATCTAAATAACAGCGAGCAGTTATTTCCGGATGAACTCTGTACTTTGTAGGTTTGTTTCTCACTTTATTGTTTAAAAATAGCCTAAAGCGTAACCATTAAAATAAAAGCTAAATCGAGTAATATTATCTGGCGCTGGTTCGTCGCTAAAATATTTTGCAAACTTAACAGTTTGTTTAATTAATAGTCTACCGATACTCTTGGGGGGTCGAAACAGTAATGAAGGAATGTCATGCCCAGTAAACACAATTTGAGATTTTGCTATTAAAATGCCATAAACTGACGATTCACAGTTCACATGACTCTGAACATGTCTTCCGCTCAGGTTCAGCTAACAACAACAGTTCTTTTCAGAACTACACTAACCCGGGCAATCAGACTAGATAGACTACTGATGCTCTTGGGCTCAAGTGAGAGAAAAGTGATGAACATAATGTGATTTGACATTTACCTATCAGACCTATAGAGTGTTTTCACTTACGTCATATCAAAATTCAGAAGCATTTAACAACAGTTTACGATTCCAAAATGTTTATGGAACTGTATAGAGTGTAGATTGATTGATTGATTAGCGAGTTCCTGATCATGGCCTGGCAGGGGGGGGGGGGGGACATTAGAAGATCAGACGAAAATGAAACCCAGAGTTTTAGCTTTATGCTGTATCATGACAATGGAAGCGCTGTAACTATTGGTTATTTTATTAGTTTTAAAAGAACGGTACTGTTAGTTGTTTTATTTACTTTATTGTATCTAATTCATTTATTTCTCGGTAAATTAATTAGATTTGATTGGTAGAATGCATGCGTGAAAAATGTTACCTTTAATCCTCGCTTTATGGTTGAGCCAAGCAGTCACTCAAATATGTAACCGACTGGTTTAAGGTAAGGTTAAGAATGGCGAAATATAGAAAATCCACTGCATTTTATTTTTCATTTTGTCCCCGCATGATATTATAGGGGCGGTTACTCTTGCAATGTTAAGCACTTTATTACACCTCAAGAATTGAATTCGGCTTAAAAGAATAAGCAGATACCGACAACAATTTTGCTCGACCCTTAAACTGAAAAATTCGATTTAAAATCTATGTAATTCAAAGGGAACAGACCTCAAATAAATGTGGCTACTAAATATACCTGAATTTCGTAACTGTTCATCAGAAGGATGCCCAAAATGCGTGCAATTCCACAATTGGTTTCGGCTCCATTAAATCCTATATTAATTGCAGAACATTTTAGGAGGAGCCACCCACAGCTACCAGTAAGGAAAACAACGCAAAATAAATGTAGTACGTTAAATAACGAACGAAGCACACACATTAACCTGAATAGAAGCAATATAGAAATTAAATAGGGGCGCAAGGATGATATAAAGGATCTAAAATAACAATGGATACGGCGGTTTTTCTCAATTCTGGATTACTAGTCTAATTTCTCGTAGTGTAGTGCCATACTTCTCAATGATAGCACCGTGGCGTTTGTAGAATTTAGTAAACGATTTACGAAGGAGCGTAGATTTGAACCCTTGGTAAAGGAGACGTGATGAAAGTCGGCGAAGTCTATGCATAAAATCCAACTTCGATGTGCAAATTCTAGCATATCTTACCAACTGAGATATATAAACACCATAGGCCGGATTGGCGGGAATGTTGCTTTCCATATGAGGAAATTGACAATCTGAAATGAGAAGTCATCCCTCTTGTCGTAGACGCTGAAATGGAAGGGTGTGTTGCTGTCACCATTCTTGATTCTCGTGTCCAGATAACACACCTCATTTGATGTCAAGGTAGTGTCCTTTAGTTCCAGGTCCGACTACATATTTACATATTTAAATTCTAACAATAATTTACATATTTAAATTACATATTTAAATATGTAAATTATTTAATATACATATTTACATATAAATATATATTATATAAAAAAATATATTAATAAATATAAATATATATGTAAATATATGTGTAAATTTATATGTAAATTTATATGTAAATATGTATTTAAAAAAATTTCATTGAATGCAGATCAGACTTCAGAAGATATTCATTCGTTTAATGCTACAGCACTGTTTCGTATGGTCAAAATTAAGATGACCACACTCATCAGGCAATTTTAACGTTAAAATTGCCTGATGAGTGTGGTCATCTTAATTTTGACCATACGAAACAGTGCTGTAGCATTAAACGAATGAATATCTTCTGAAGTCTGATCTGCATTCAATGAAATTTGTCTTTGCTCCTCTAATGAATTAGAGTTGAGCGCTTTTTGAAATCCATTCTACTGAACTGTCATAGAATAAATATGTATTTATATATTTACATATTTAAATATTTACATATTTACACATTTAAATTCTAACAATAATTTACATATTTAAATTCTATTTAATCTATTTAAATTAGTTTAATTCTAATTAAAGTCGTTTACCTTAATCTTTTAAAAATCAGTTCTATTTTGATTAATTTTATCTTTAATAGACTACAAACTGAATAGTTGATATTTAAAATTGGGAAAGCTGAGTTAAAATAGAGCTATTATATTTAAATTCTATATCTCAAAAATGGGAATGGCAAATAAGAAAATAGATAAATAAGACCTTATTGTAAAATTAGTTATATTTATACAAATAGAACTGAATTTTTAAAAGATTAAAAGATTAACGTAAAAAGGCTTTAACTAGAATTAAACTAATTTAAGTATATTAAATAGAATTTAAATATGCTTTACATAGATTTTAGATATACCTTTTTTTAAGAGTCGTGCAAAATTTTTGTCTTTACCTGTTAATTCTTTTAAGCCGATATCAATCCGCAACAACAACAGTACGATTAGGTTGGATGCAGCTCGACATTTTGGTATTTTCTTTCCACTGTTTTACTAAGCAGAAACGAAACTGAAAGCGCTCTTATATTAGTTCTTTAGATAAAGTGTATAAGTAAATCAAACAGATGTTTTTTTAAACAAGACAGTTGGAGGTTCGTTGTGGTGTATCGCCATGTTGAATGTTTAAATAGGTCATTCGACTAGTTAAATGCAGTTGTACGGAAAAGAGTAAAATAGCAATTAGTTTTTGATGGCTTAAAAGCTACAGATATTACACCATTTGTTAATCAACATTCTCAAACTCATTAATAATTCATGACGAGAACACAAAGGAAATCACTACCGTGAAGGAGGTTTGGAAATCGTTTCTTAATTTGCATAGATTTTGGCGATTTTATTCCTTCGTTTTCTCCGCATTTAACGATCAGTTTGAGAAGCTATATCAAACACTCGAAACAGTGTTTCATCAGATTTCCAAACACCTTGAAGTGGTTTAAAAAAACTCGGCTACGCCTCGTTTTTCCAATCCACTTCTCGGTGTTTGGAAATCTGATGAAACACTGTTCCTCGTGTTTGATATATTACATATCATAGAGGAAGATAAAAAACGATAAAACTCTCCCTAACTGATTTATACAAATAGAGTTAAATTAGTTTTTTATTAATATATAAATAGCTCTATTTATAATCTATTTCACAATTCTTACCAAAGCTATTCTATTTGTGTTCTATCTATGTAACACTGCAATACAAATAGATCTATTTAAAGCTAGTTTCCCAAGAGGCTAGAAAAAAAAGCTTTTCAAGAGCTCTATTTAATTCAAATATCATACTTTTAGGTATTGTGAAGAACGTGTTTCCTCACGATACTCAGTTCAAGCGTTCGACGACTTCATTCTTTATTTCATGGAACGCGCTACAACTCGAAGTAACAACGGCTGAAATCAAAAGCCTTAAATTAATCTTGAAACTTATAGCACATGTAACATGTTCACACATGGTTATGAAAATATAAAGAACGTAACAATGAATATTTAAAATGTCCTGCACCAGCTTATGCTAATTATAAATAATAAAAGACACAATACAAGTTTACATCCGCCCTTTTTGGCATTAGAACATCCACCCTTTCTTGAATTATAAACTATAAAGTTTAATAAAAAGGTCTTCTAAGTCCCTAAAGTTTTTTAGATTTGTTCAGTCAGTCTCTTTGGTACTTTAAAATGCCGTCGAGGTCTAGAAACTGATGGCGAACTTGGATGTACCGGTGATGTCGGCACAATAGATGGTTTTCACTCACGTCACCTTCAGTCCTGCGGGACTCAATTTACAAAGACCATGGCGGCCATGTTGGTGCACATAACAAAAGAAGTTCATGAAAATTCTTTTGTAGGTGTGCACCAACATGGCCGCCATGACGTAACGTGAAAACCACCTATTGTTTCTGCTGGTAATCGTGGTCCGGAAACTGGTCGTGAACTTGGATCTGCCAGTGACGTTGGCACAACTGATTCTGTTGGTGGTCTTTGTTTTTGAGCGGATATTCTTTTCAATTTTGCTCCTTTGAGAATACATTGATTAAATTGTCGCGGGTTTACATTTCAAACGAGGCCCGGGAGTAAAATTAGCTAGTCTGACGTAAACATGCATGAGTGCTATACATCTTCATCATCAAAGTGTTTAGTATCTATGAAATTTCATTGTAGAATATTTTTACACTGGCTAATTAATCGTGATTTTTTTTTCGTTTTTCGCCTGGATTGATTTTTGTAGACCTTAAGTATGTTGATATACGTGCATCGAAACACAGTGAAGGAAAAATTATGTTGCACGCATTTTGACAACCTGGCAAAACTTCCTGGACTAAATCAGCGATTCACTGCGGCTCACCCTAATTAATTCAATAAAGGTACATGTATAAATAACTTAGAGACATAAACATTAGCTCATGGTCTTTTCTTTCAGTTTAGTGTGATCTTGAACTCTTTATCTTTTCGTTTTAAATTCATTTGTGGAGAGATGGTTAGCTCACCGAGTCTAAACTGTACAAACAGAAGAAATCCATTACTATGTGTCTGTACTTTCTGTTTGATACAACATAAATCCAAGGATTAACGAAAGAATTTGTCAGTGCGAGCGCCACAGTAAACTCGCGGAAAGGTGTTCCAAAGTTCAGAATCGAAAAGCCATGCTGGTTAATAATGTAAGAGACTTCTGTGGGGAACCAACACACAGTCAGCATCAATGATGATATCGCACACATTCTTAATAGCAGGCGCTTCTCTCTCCTTCCTCGGTTCACTTTCAGAGCTTGTGACTTGTTTATGTTGATGTATATGGAAAGAAATGCGGCCCAGGTGATGATAGTGGGGAGGAAAAATGTTACTGAGACATAGGTAGTGATAACTGCAATTTCTATTTTCCTCTCCAGTGTTAAAGGGATGAAGAAGCATGAACGGTGGGAATATCGCACGTAAAAAAATTTGTAGCTTTGAGCGATTATAGAAGTGAGCCAAATAAAAGACATGTATTTGTAAACGTTACACCGAGAGAAGGTCGCTTGATATTTCCAACGCTGTGTTAAAGCAAACAACCGCTCAACAGCCAGACATGCGATGGTGAGAACAGATCCTTTTCCGAAAGTAAAAATGAAGAATTTAGAAAAAATGACCCGGCAGAAGATCTCGCCTCCCACACCATCCGGAACTGGGTATGAAGACAAATTTATGACGTAGTTAGGGGTAATGACTATAAAAAGACCTGAAAATAAAATGAAATGATTTTAATAACAGGTAAAAAAAAGTTCAATCCCAATCCCACGAACTTGCCTGGTGCCTAAAAAAACCGCGCCCTTTGCATCTTTGCTAGATTGGTAAAGAGAACTTGATGTCAGGACATGAGGCCAAGTTTCTTTTTACGGATTTAAACCCTCTTCATTAATTTTATACCTTCGAGAAACTGGCTTCCTTTAACATGTTTTATTGATTTGTTTTGGCAAGTCACCTTGTCGCCATCTTCATCGTTGATTAAATTTAGGAAAGAAGCTATGTAAAACTAGAACATCACCTTCAAACAGAGTCTGACAAATTCAATTTTTAGAACATGAATATTCTTGAAAAAGCTTCATTATTAGCTTGCAATTGTCTCCGATAAAATGAGAATAACATCACTCTTGGCAACAGAAAATTTATATAGTGATTTAATAAACTTTCACAACCGATCTGTGTCGATTTCTCAAAAGTAAAATGCAATCTTAAAACTTTGCAAGTTAGATGCAGCTGAAAAAAAAAAAGATGCATAGAAATAAATCATTGCAGTCAGTTATCCTTGTATAAACGAGTTCAATGTCCCGAAACAACTTCATTCAATGTACAGTAGTTCGACATTGCTAAATTAAACATGTTGAACTCGTTTAGCCACGCTATTGTATGATGTTAAAGTTGAATCCGATTAGTCTAACATTTAAACTTTCTTTTGTGAATTTGTTTGGCTCAAACATATCCTTACACGTTCGGTTAATAACAAACAAGAAAACCCCTTTGTATTTCCAAAATTAAACCTTGATACGCGTAATTTGGTTTAACTTTTGAAGTTGACTACTGCTCTTGTGAAAGGGAGAAATACAAAGATTCGTTCCTACCTGTAAGCGTATCAGCAATCGCTAAGCTGAATATCAGTAGGTCATGTGAGGTCTTCAGGCTTCTTCGTCTTTTTATCGTTGCCAAACAAAACACCAAATTACTGGTAAATGAGAGAAATGCGATAATTCCATAAGCCACATTAATAGCTGTTCCTCTCTCGACGATTTCGTCATCTCTATTCAAAAAGCACTCTTTTTCAGTCCTAGTTTTGTTCTCCATAGAAAGGGTATTGTTCTATATTTTATGTAATCTTTCTTTCAAGAGATCCATTTAAGGACTCCAGTTCTAGCTTAATTCGTTGAATAGGAAGCATGTGTTTGTATTTGAACAAACAGGAAGTTTAGACCTCCTGGTGTTTTACTTATAGACCCGCTGCAGGACTTAAAAGCCCAAACACGTACATGATATTCGGGTTTATTGTCTAGGCATATTTGTAATGTGTCTTTTTGTAATGGAATCGGTTTTCAGATGGGAAATAAATTAGACGCTCTAAGCCAGCAGAGTTGTTTTTCAGACATTTTTTGCATCGCTTTTAGGGAGGGTTTTTATCGTTTTCATCTTCCTCTATGATATTGTTGATTAACAAATGGTGTAACATATTTAGCTTTTAAGCCAGCAAAAACTAATTGATATTTTGCTCTTTTCCGTTCAACAGCATTTAACAAGTTGACTGACCTATTTAAACATTCAATATGGCAATGCACCATAAGGGACCTCCAACTGTCTGGTTTAAAAAAAATGTTTAATTTATTATAATTATGCACTTTAGCTAAAGAACTTAACGATGTTAGAACATTAAATATCATTATGTAAAGCTTAAGGTAGAGAGAGGGGGTGGGGTGGGGTGGGGTGGGGGTGTTGGTTGTAGATACAGCAATAACCACGACCAAATGAGGAGATACAGTGTCCTTTTGACTCGGTGTTTTTATATGAGTTAGTTTACAGTGCTTCTCGAAATTATTGTTAATCCACGCAAGGTATTAAAGAAATGACGAGTTCACACTTTCTATGCTTTATTGTAAGCTATTTACAAGAACTACGTTCACAAGTAATCAAATTAAATGGCAAATTACGGAATGGTATGTTTTATGTTACAAGGTGACATAAACATCTAGTATAGCTAAGCAACCATATCTACAATAATCTTAAAATATTGTTTTTATTCACTCATACTATTAGTGCATGAATAGAATAATGTATTGGCTGAACAGTAAGAAAGTGCGAATATAACGTAAAACAGACAAACAACTTTTTCTGCTTTCTCATAAAAATCGTTTTACTTTTTCACAGCGTTTCAGATAAATGCCTTTTTACAGCAACATAAATTACTGATCAACATATTTTACATTAAAAAAGAACTACAACTGCATGCAACTACAAATCTAATCTTTTTAAACATTAATTGAATCAATGGTATGTTGATAATGTTTTCAGTATTTTGGAAATAATTTACAATAAACAACAGTTCTTTAGATCTCAGATCCTAGTTCAAATTTCAAAGCAGTTTAAAGTCACAGCAAGTTCACTCCAGTAAGTACAATATAACATTTCTCAAGTGGTTTGAATGCGGTTTAGTCTACTGTTTAAGAAGACACAATTAACGCCTCTCTTCTGCCATCCTTGTGATCAATGTCAACCCTGAAAGCGAATGTATTTTCCGCAGCTCTTGAATCGTTTGTGCCCCAGTATAAAACGTTGGAGAGCTTGGTCTTTGCAAGAGTGTTCAAAACAAAGAATAATATGTAAAACAGATAGAAGGTCTCGTTTCAAGGAAATTTTTTTCACTTTCGCCGTACAGCTCAAACTCAGAGATTTTGACTCGTTTCTTGTTACATAGGCCAGTAAACAACATTTCCTTATGATGGAAATATTCAAATGTTCACGTGTTCGTGTTGTCATGCCTTGGCATCTCATGACTAGGCTGTTGCCCTTGTCCTTTACTGTCTTCAGAGCAAGCTGCCATGTTGCTGTATGAAGTCACGGGTGTCATGGTGAAACTGGATTCGCTTGTCCTGGTTCGCAGACTGAGCACACATGGTCCATCACTGACCAAATAGCTGCTGGAACTTGTTACATCAGGCGAGAAGGAATATGAAGAATTTCGGTGTCTTCGTTTTGGAATCAAAGCAAACAATTTTCTGTTGACCCCTGAGCTCTCCACTTTCATGCAGCAAAGAAGACGGACAAATTCCTTTCGGTACTCCCTGTTGCTAAGACAATAAATCCATGGATTGAAGCAGGAGTTGGACATGGCTAAAATGCTTGTGAATAGGTAGAACTCGAAAGGCAGTCTTAAGATTTTAAACTTGTAAAGAATGAAAAAGGTCTCTGCCGGAAGCCATGACATGGTCAAAAAGAAGGCTGCCAGAGCACACATACGCAATAGCCGTTTTGTGGCTTTGTTGTTGTTCAGGTGACGGCGAATGTTGGGCTGGCGCATGTGCATCCAGATATGTCCAAAGGTCACCCACGTGACAATGCTTGGAATGTAGAACGTGATGATCACATGAACTAGAATAAGAATACGTTCAGTCTTTTCGCCATAGAATGGTGTGATGAACGTACAAAGACCATCTTCCACCGTCGTGATAAAGAGCTCATTGATCTGAGTAATGGCGGCCGACGCCCAGATTAAGGTGATGTAAAGATACAGACGACGCTTGCTGAAGGCTGTTTTGTAGCGTATCGGTTTAACAATTGAGTACCAGCGATCTATTGCAAGGCACATTATGGTAGAAGTGGATGCTTTGCCAAAAATGAACAGGATGTATGTTGAGCCAATCAGCCGACAATAAATTTCTCCAGCCAAACCAGAGAGATGCGGAAAGGTCTTTCTGTCGATCAAGTAATCCGGTGTAACGACAAGGAATATTCCTGTAAAAAGATATAATAAGAGAAAATTTTGTTTCATGTTGGTGATGTACATGTGTTACATTAGAAAAAATCGACGCCCTGGGTTGGGGAAGGTTTTGTATTCACAGTTATTGGACTTTTGTTTTATTTGTGCATTAAAGGGAAGCGTGGTTATAACTAAAAATACTGTTACTTGGTTTGTTAAATTCTTCCCAAGTTAATAGTTGATATTCGTTTACAAAGCAGGATTGTGATATTCGTTAATTAGTTTTGGTTTAAACCTTTTTATTACATCAGATCGACTTCTAATCCACCGTAAATCCCCAGCCTTACATTCAAATGACCTTTAGATGAAATTTGGTTATCTGAAAACTAAAAACAAATTCCCCGTATTAAATCATTAAATGACTCTCTCTCTCTCTCTCTCTCTCTCTCTCTCTCTCTCTCTCTCTCTCTCTCTCTCTCTCTCTCTCTCTCAATTTAACAAGCTTGTTAACAAAGTTCTGTTAGCTTGCAATTTAATTCTTTCTTTTTGCCTTTGAGAAAATGAAGCGTTTTACTTCACTTGGCATGCGTCTTGTTTCATTAAAAATATTTTTTCAATTTCGTGATGGAGAAACACAAAATTCGGACAAAAGAAAAATAGATTTGTAGAATTTGCTGAGCCTTATTGTCAACTTACAGTTTCCCACGATTTATTCACCTGCAAAGATGCAGCACTGAACAAACGCTTAGACCGGCAAAACTGACAAAGATGTCATGTTATAAAATAGAGCGAAATGATATGTAGAAAGGATGTTTGAATGGGATAATTTGATAAATTCAAAGCCCTTGTTTTACCCGAAGAGACACAGAATTATTAATAATACCATTATGTATATTTTGATTACAATTTTAAAATTAATTTTCTATGTAGTGTAATTTGAACACCAAAACCTTTTTTTATCGCTGATGTAAAATATCGTGAAAGAAAAAGTTTATGAGAAATTAGCGCATATGTTTAATTTTAGGTGGCATACCTGTGAGCATATCAGTCACTGCCAGGCTGCAAATAAGAATATTGTATGGTTTCAGTAACATCGATCGCTTCATAAATATGACCATACAAAGAAGCAGGTTGCCTGAGAAAGACAAACTGGCAATAATTCCAAAGGAAGTTTTCATCAAAGTTCCGTAGTCCTTAGCTTCCACAGTTACGTCTTTAGCTCCATCATAAATCGTGTCGTTAACTGGGCAGTCATAGAGGACATTTGTTGTGTTGTTCATGATTCTTAATTTCACAGTAGCCGCAACGAAGGGTAATACAATTGTCTTAAGGATATTCAGCAACAAATGTCGTTTCTGAGGTGGAGGGCAAACATGGCTTCAATATTCTCTGTTTACAAAGCTGCCAACTACTTCTTGCAAGCTCTACGTTGATTCGTTCAAGATAAATTTGCTTTGTCATATGTGGAAGTGAACAAGACATATTCGTTTAAAAGCATATTGAAATATATGACAGAAACACATTTGCAAAAGCCCTCGCCCTTGAGCACTTCGTTTAAGATGAGAGAAAAATGTTATTCAAGTTAATGAATCTCGTCATCGTAGAAATAAAGAGGCGAAACCTATATTGTCAAGACTAGCATTTTCCTGAATTTTTCGTGTCAGAATTAAGAGTCGTTTTGTTTGTAGACAAGGTTAAATTGAATGACAGACATCTGTCTGACTCCATTCCTTGGACCTGCACCTAGACGCGTTTTTCTCGCTCTTTATTTATTTAATTTATATCTAATTGTTGTAGATGGAAAGCGTATTTTAGTACTTTTACAGAAAACATGCAATACGTATAGTTATATTAACTTAATTGTTTTGTTCATGCTAAAATAAAATAATAGTAAAGGTGTTCCTTTGCATACAGAATGAACCGTTGAAATGGAAACCCGTAAATGTCAGGGCTATTTAGCAGAAAACTTATTTGTAGAATGTCACTTTTTTGTTTTTCCAGAAACTAGATGGATTTTTTCAGACATTTTACCAATATCTTTAAAAGCAAGAAACTTTTAGGGTCTTATTTTCCATATTTGCGAGTTGCTGTTGTTTATTGTCTCCGAAAATAGTACATGACACTTTTGAAAAAGTGAAAAAAAAAATTTCCGTTTATCCGTTTTTATCATGTACATCCATATTTTCATTGTTATTTTAATGTTTGCTTCGTTATTCATGCAGGGCCCCACTGAAAACCAGTTATTGTGATGTGGGATCCCTGTTTGTTATTAATTCTTAAAACACTAGGCTAAAATAATAGTTAAAGTTCATGAGGTGACTAAGATCTTCCGAAACGATCACCGAAGTTATCCGTTAGGTGCCCATAACACCCACATCCATCTCTGTCCTACATGTCGAGGAGACTTTGGCCTTCCCACGTGGGCAAGTATGGTGCATTGTGTGAACAGTGGGACATTACTTGAGCCCTAAGTAAATAAAAGAACAATACTATGGTACTATACCATCAACCAAATTAAATACATTTGCGATGTGTTTTGAGTAAAAGGAATTTGTCTTTCTGTACTTCTCCCCGTCAAAAAAATCAACAGCATCAACAAAAAACAACAAACAACCCATTTTTTGTGTTTCAAAATATTAACTCATGCACTGTTTTGAGAGTCGTTGCATGTTATTTTGGTTTCAAGGTCAGTGTAACTATGAAGATACCCCCAGTATTATTTGACCCCTGTCTCTACTAACCTGTTAACATATCTGTTACGGCAAGACTTAACACAAGAATGTTATAGGTCTTTTTAAGCTGCAGTGATCGACGTCGGCAGATCGCCACAAAGAGAAGAAAGTTTCCAACTAAAGCATCAACCGCAATGGTTCCAAATATAAATTTGTAAACACTACTGACATCATAGTCAATCTTGTCGTGATAACCTCGGGTTGCAGAGGCAGAACTTTTGTTGAAGGATGCGTCTGTGTGCCAAGTGTTTGTGACGTTTATTTTTCAAATGAATAAGTGGTTGAATTGCTTTTTCTAATATGGTATCCAAGTCAGCTAACTACTTACTTACTTACTTAGATCTCTCCGCGCCAGGAGGCGCATAAGGCCGCAACCCTCGTCTTCCAACCCACTCTGTCTTCCGCTATGACTTTGACTTCTCTCCAGCTGTTCCACCCTTCGCTCTTTCGCTCTTTTTCCACAGTTCGTCTCCACGTGGTCTTTGGTCGACCTACTGCCCGTTTCCCTTCCGGTTGTCACCCTAACGCTACCCTGCAGTTATCGGTTGCATCTTTTCTCAAGACGTGCCCGATCCAGTTCCAGCGTCTCCTGCGGATCTCATCACTGGTCTTGTTTATTCTTGTTATCTCATCTATCTTCTCGTTGCTCACTCTCTGTGGCCACCGAATTCCGAGGATTCGTCTGAGGCACACAAACTGGAATGCGTCCATCTTCTTTTCCTCCACCTTTGTCATTTTCCACGCCTCGCATCCGTAGAGTAGTACTGGGCGTATTAGCGTCTTGAACAGCTTGATCTTCGTTTGGTGTCCTATGCTCTGTAACCTCCATATCTTCGTTAGGTTATAGAACGCCCCTCTTTCTTTATTTAGTCGGTTCCTAATATCTTCAGTTCCACCACCATCTTTCCTGACCGTTGCTCCGAGGTATACGAATTCTTCAACTTCTTCGACTTCATCTTCTCCAATCTTGACTCGGTCCTGCCGTCTTGCATTCGATCTCAACATCTTGCATTTTGCCGCGTTGAGCTTCAGTCTTACACGCCCGGCGTTCTCCACCAATCGATCCGTATTGCTCTGTATGTGTTCGTACTTCGAAGAGATCAGAGCAATATCGTCTGCGAAGTCAAGGTCTTCTAATATGCTGGTGAAGTTCCATCGTATTCCATTCTTGTGCCCGTGTGTCGTCCTTCTCATCACCCAATCTATTGCTATGAGGAAGAGGAATCCTGACATAACACATCCTTGCTTGACTCCCGCCGTGATCTTGACCCACCTCGTCTGTTCCCCATCATCCATTACCGTGCACTCAAATTCCTCATACATGATTTTGACACCAGCTCTTCAGGTATGCCGTACGACTTCATGATCTTCCACAAGCTTTCTCTATGGATCGAGTCAAAAGCCTTCTCGAAGTCAATGAAGTGTGTGTACAGCGTCACTCTCCATTCGTCCACCTGCTCCATGATGTTTCGGAGGATGAAGATCTGCTCCACTGTGCTCCTATTCCTACGGAAACCTGCCTGTTCCCTTCTGAGAGCCTCATCCACTCCCCGTTGGATCCGTTCGATTATGACTCGGCCCATGATTTTGCTCATTACTGGCAGCAGTGTCACTCCTCTCCAGTTTTTGCACTCTTTCAAGTCCCCTTTCTTTGGTAGTTTGACGATGATTCCTTTCTTCCAACTGTCCGGTATTCTTTCCTCCCTCCATATCTTCCTGTATAGTCTTGTCAGTTCTTGTACTGCTGTGTCACCGCTTGCTTTCAGCAACTCTGCGGGTATTTCGTCTATTCCAGGTGCCTTTCCACTTTTTGTCTTCCTTAGGGCTTGTCTGACTTCATCTTCCCTGATCTCTGCTGTGTCCATCTCCCTCAACTCTTCTGCCGCCGTCTCCTCATCTGTTACAGGGTTCGTAGGCGCCTTCCTCACAAGCACTTCTTCAAAGTGCTCCGCCCATCTCTCAAGTCTCGCCTCCTTGTCCTTGATTACTTCTCCATGCTTATCCTTTACGGCGGCGGCTTGCCTCATCTTCTTATTAGTTAGTCTTCTTGCTGCCTGGTACAGCTCTCTTGTGCGTCCTTTCTCAGCAGATCTCTCAGCTTCCTTAGCGATCTCTTCTGTCCTCTCTTGCCCTGCGCTTCACTTCTCTGTCCTTCAGCCTGTATTCTATGCGCAACCTTCCTTTGACACGCTCTGATCTGGTACTGTCAATTTTATTTCCTATCTGCCTCCTTTCCTCTATCGCCCTCCATGTGCCATCCCTCAACCATTGCTTGCTCCTCTTCTTCACCCTTCCTATCACCTTGTCTGCAGTCTCCGTGTACACTTTCTCTATCTGGCTGCAGTCGTCGTTCACGTCCCCCTCTACCTCTAGTGCTTCGAACCTGTTGCTCAACTCGATGTTGAACCGCTCTTTAAACATCGCACTTTCCAGCTTTTGTGTGTCAAACCTGGCTTTGATCTTCTTCCTATTTGGGTCTTTGTGGAGCTTCATCTGTAGTTTCGTTACTACGAGGTAGTGGTCGCTAGCTGCGTCTGCTCCTCGCTGTACTCTAGTGTCAGTGACTGACGTCCTCCATATTCTCCTTATCATGATGTGGCCTATCTGGTTCCTTGTATGCCCGTCAGGGGAGACCCACGTGGCCTTGTGTATATCCTTATGAGGGAAGCCGGTTCCGGTGATGACAAGGCCGTTAATGGAGCAGTACTCGCACAGCCTCTCTCCATTGTCGTTCCTGCTCCCCAGCCCGTGTCTCCCTATAACCTCCTCCATCTCGCTGTTGTCGTCTCCCACCTTTGCATTCATATCACCCATGACGACCACGATGTCATTTTTGTTGCACTTGTCCGTTGTTGTCTGTAATTGATGATAAAAGTCATCTTCTCTTCTGGTGTGGCGTCGTTTGTTGGCGCATACGCTTGGATGATGGTGATCTTCTTGAATCGTGAATAGAACCTTGCGCTGATCACTCTGCTGCTTACAGGCATCCATTCCATAAAGCTTCTCTGCGCCTCCTGTGATATCATCAGTGCCACACCTTTTTGATGTCCTTCCTCCTCTCCAACGTACAACAAGGTACTGCCGTTGGCCAGAGTGACCCGTCCAGCCCCCGTCCATCTTGTCTCGCTGATCCCCAGCACGTCTAGTTCGTATCTATCCATCTCCCTCGCCACCTGTGTGGCTTTACCTGCTATATACATCGTGCGTACATTCCAGCAACCAATCCGGGTAACTGACTTTGGCGTCGCCATTGACCTCATACTAACAGCTAACTACTCATACATGTAAATAGGTTTTTGTATAACTTACAGTAAGGAGCCTACATGTTGCAGTGATGGACTACAAAGGCCTCTTCATATCATAAGCTGAAGTCTTCTGTTCTATTTACTTCCGGAAAAAAATATTGTTCATTTATCATGTGAGGAAAAAATAAAGAAAAGAATAGAATAGAAAAAGCCATTTGGTCAATTTTTGTTACCAATGTTTAATAATACGCGGCATTTAAAACTACACCTATGGCGGAAGATGTAATGTGTGAAATTGTGCACCAAGTGAAAACCTTAATTTGATCAATGAAATTATAAGTCGACCTAACAGTTTGAAAAGAACACATGTAAGTCGATAAGAACTGTCTGACTCTCAAAACAGCTGTATCCTAAGTTGTCAATACTTGAAAACATTGAACAAGGGATGGTTCAAGGTTTTCTGAATGGGGACGTTTCTAAATTCTCGAACTTCTCAGTTAATATCGGAGTAAAAATTATTTTAGAAACTATGAAGAACACTGAAAATACATTATAACAAACTGTGCCTTGTGTTGAGGTTACTATTTATTATAATGTTATCGTAACTAAAATAAACATGCCATACATTAAGCGATAAAACTTCATTATAGTGGCGGTGTCCTGAAGTCTATGTGTCCTTTAGGTTGTCATTGCAATTCAGATTGCTGGGTTAAACGTGCTATGACGGAAACTGGCAACGACACTTTAATATAGTTATATAAACAAGGTAACTATTGCGGTGTTCTGGTTTCTTCATTGTCAAGTCTAATAAGCATCCTTTATGCGGTATTTGGCGTTTATTCCTCTTTATTCCTCAATCAAAACACGGTAACTGGCAACCTCTGCTTTAATTAAGGAAGAAACTGAATGTTTTTTATTTTTTATTTTTTGTCTTTTATTAATTTTTTTCTTTTTCTCTCGAAGATATTAGCACCTATTAGAGCTACTCTGTAAATTCGAGTTGAACTCTATGCATGTATGTATCCTAACATGTTTTCTGACTGCTACAAGACGAAACGTTTTTTTTTAACTATAAAATTTCAAAATGAAAGATGATTTTTTGGGGGATTTTGTTTGAGTTTACATTTTCTAACGTCATCGAGATTACGATAAAAAGGTGATGAACTAAATTGTACAATATTGGATAAATTTCATTAGTATACAATTTGGATAAACGTTTAAGTAAAAAAGACACAAAAACAATATTATAAGATGTATATCAAAAGTTACTTTCAGTGAACAATTCTTCAGGGAAAATTTGTCCATCACATAACAAAAGTGTGTATGTTTAAAACAGAAAAGTAAAGTATACCAATATCGAACAATTGTCTGCCTTCATCTGTACAGCAGTTGTACTGAATGACTCCCATCTGAACGACCAAATGCAAAATTTGTGAATTATGATATTGACTTTCAAGATGTATGGTAACTTGTGTTTATGGCAATCTATCGGCGATATATTGGATTCATGACTGTTCTAAATTGTACAACGAGTTTTAACATTGAGTCCGTAGATGAAACCCCAAAGTGTGACTATTCAATTGAAAGCTATTGAGCAGAACTTCCATTTTACTTGGTTTGTTTCTCATATTACACTGGAAAATTTGGACCATTTACAGACTTCATAAAATGTCTATAAATCTTGAATTTACAGACTTGGTACTTTGACCTGTTAAAAACAAAATCTCTGTAAATTCTTTTGACAGACATTTTGTATAGTTTTATTGTCTTGTTCTTTATAAAATGTTTGTGAAATGTTTATAAATCCTAGGAGCTGTAATGAGAGGAAAGACTTACAATTTACAAACTTTACAAAATCTGCCAACAATGTTTGTAAATCTGCTGTTTACAAAGATTTCATAATGCCTAGACTTCTAATATAAAATGTCTGTAAATGGCACTGCGTAATTTTAATGTTAATTCAGTTACCAAATCTCTGTAAATTAATGTGGTCCCCAAGCAGAACATCTAATGACAAAAGGGGAGTTATAAAATCTCTGTTAATTGACACAAACAAACTAATATTTCTCCGAATCGTCTAAATAGAATTTTTAAAGCTACATCCAGTGTTCACTCACATAATCTAAGAAATTCAAAATACAACCTTTTCGTTCCTAGACCGAGTACTGAAGCAGGCAAACGAAGTTTTCAATATCACGGTTCTGTTCTCTGGAACAGCTTGCCTTTAAGCGCTAAGATGTAACCCACTCTTAGCTCTTTTAAATCATGCATTAAAGTGCCATGAAACATGTGTGACATGTGCGCCATATAAGTCTCTGTATTATTATTATTATTATTATTATTATTATTCATAAAGGATACGTTTTATAGTTTTTAGTATAATCCCGTATAGATAATGAATTTAGTTAGATAACTTGATTTTGTTAAGTAATTAATCTATTGTCGTTTAAGGCTCGACGGAAAAACATGTATTATGAATTGACAACGCGTAATATAAATAAAGTTTACCTACCTAACGGGGCATTATAAAATCTCTGTAAATTGACGCAAATGGGGCATTATAAAATCTCTGTAAATTGACGCAAATGGGGCATTATAAAATCTCTGTAAATTGACGCAAACGGGGCATTATAAAATCTCTGTAAATTGACACAAACGGGGCATCATAAAATCTCTGTAAATTGACGCAAACGGGGCACTATAAAATCTCTGTAAATTGACGCAAGCGGGGCATTATAAAATCTCTGTAAATTGACGCAAACGGGGCATCATAAAATCTCTGTAAATTGACGCAAGCGGGGCATTATAAAATCTCTGTAAATTGACGCAAAGAATAAAACTGACTAATTTTGTTTAGCAGAGTAGGCATTTTACTCGATATTTCGATATTTTAAAATTTAACTTAAATATTTAATTCAACATAGTGAGTTGAAACAACTCCTTAGTTTGAGAAAATCAAGTGAAAGTCACTTTTACTCATACATACGATTAAAACCTTACTCACTGCAGTGAGTCAGTGCTTCTCACTCAAATTAAAAATATGAGTTAATACCTTACCCAATAAAGTGAGTTGATACAACTCTTTATTTTGAGTGAACAGGGGGTGCAACAGTCCGACATCTACTCAAACCTGAAAGCACACACATAAGAGATTGCGAGGTTCCTAAAGGGGTAAAATGAGAACTGGAATTGGCCTGTTTTTGCCCTGGGAAATGGGATTTGAGTCACTGGGACTGGGATTTGCTCACTGGGAATGGAAAAAAACGTCGTAATTGGAATGGGGCAGACGTCATTAAGCATGTCCAGTCAATGCTTAACTGGTCTTAACTAGTCTAACTAATTCCCTTAGTAACACAAAAGAAACGGAAAACTGATCCTTACAGCAGAAAAACAGAAGCAGAATCAGAAGCAAATAAAATAAAATAAAATAAAAGTGGAATATAATAGTGCCCAATATTTCGCTTTGCAAAACAAAGCTTCTTCAGGGGCTAGCACTATAAATGATTACAACTGTTAAACCGTTATACAAGTGGTTTTGAAAAACCTAAAGGATAACAAAAGCAATAAATATGATTGGTGAAGGGTTTGACGGGTGATAAACTAAACTGACTAGCTATGAAAAAGTTAATGAACTTCGTCGCGTCTGTTGATTCCAAGTGGTTCTAACGTCTGGAGTTTGTCTATGCGAAATGCTTCACGCACTTTTCGTACAGAGTCTCTGCTATTACGTATTAATTCCAGTGGTATAAGTTGCATATCCTTACAGGCGCGAATCCAGGATTTTTTTATGTGGGGTGGCTACGGGTATTTGTTTAATTCTATAGAACTTTTTATTGTTGCAATTAAAAAGAAAACTGTTAAAACCGACGGTCTAAAGGGGGGTGCGGCTAGCCACCCAATCCACCCCCCTGTATCCGCCCCTGTCTTAGTAGAGTGGCCTGGTAGATTAAAGTGTTCTGATATAGGAGTAGGGCAGCTGAGGTGATGTCGATTCTCTACAGAGCGGCGATCTTCACCAAAGCGTTCATTTATATAAGTTTGCGTTTTGTTTCTCCGATGTATTGACACGGTATATTACGTTTAAAACAATTTTTACATTGGATCATATAGATCAGGTTTTTAGAATTACATGTTATGTGATTATAAATATAACGTTCCTCTTTAGTAGTAAAAAAAGTGTATTTCTTTTAGCCTTGTTGAATAAACTGACAGGTCAAACAGAGTGGGTGGTTGCATCTGTAAGCTCCTGCTGGAGGCACCGATCTGATCTCTCTCGCTGGTTGGTTTCCTTAGTTTAGTTTGTAGTAGTTTAGAACCACTTGGAATCAACAGACAGGACGAACTTCGTTAACTTTCTCATCACTAGTCAGTTTAGTTTATCATCCGTCAATCACTTCACCAATCATATTCATTGTTTTTGTTATTCTTTAGTTTTTTCAAAACGACTTGTACAACGGTTTTACAGTTGTAATCATTTATAGTGCTAGCCCCTGAAGAAGCTTTGTTTTGCAAAGCGAAATATTGGGCACTATTATATTCCACTTTTATTTTATTTGCTTCAGTGAGTGTTCTGTTTTTCTACCGTAAGGATCAGTTTGCCGTTTCTTTTGTTTCACTTCAAGTATTAATACTGATCTAAGTCTGGAAACCCAAATCCGGCCATTCTCAACGGTTTGTTGCAGTGATTGTGCATTCTGTTTCTTTTTAATTCCCTTAGTTTGGCAAACATCAGAAAACTGTTAAAAGTGCCTATTTTACTGCCAATTCTACGATAGGAATATGAGAATATTTTATTTTTTCACTTGTCTTGCGGTCAACGATATTTGTGTACAGCGGTGCAATCAAGCCAAAAACGTTGAGCATGCGTATTTTCATGTTAAAAACAACATGGCGGAATGTCTGCAGGCGACAGGAATGTGAAGTGGCAGGAGCATATCACCTGATATGCGGATGTGAATAGAAAAGAGTTGGTATGAAAAACACTGGTATTTTTCCAGAATTCTGCGAGTGGGAATTTGGACGCTGGGAAATGGGATTGGTATTCCCCCCCCCCCCCCCCCCCACCTTTCAGGACCCTCCATTGCCGCTTCGCGAGCGAGAGCGGAAACAAAACGTATCTTTCAAAGAAAAGATAATATTTCAAAATACAAGACACAGACCAGAGTTCAACGGCGGTATTACTGTTGTATGAGATATGTGTCTTATATACCATCTTTACCTCACATGTCAATAGCTGACGCGGCATTTTAATATTTTAGCCTTGCCTAAACAGGTCTTGAAAGAGGTGTTTTTAAAGCCTGGATTTACCTGGAACGGAAATAGGAATGGTTTCCGAAGAACGAGAGATTAAAAAAAATGCATTGAAAAAGCCGTATGTGAGCTCGAAAAATAATAATGGTGAATACAATGTAAAATACAATTACAGTAAATCAAAGGCAATCGAAGGCAATCTTCCGCTTGGTCGCTCGGCCGAGAGGACTTGGGTGCGAATTGATCATGCGCAAGCGAGTCATTCCCGGCGGGCAGTTCGTGTTGGCGCTTCTTTTAACGAACTCCCATGTTTAATATTACTCGGTTGTTACTGTCTTGCTGCTCGCTTTCAGCGCTCAAAACTTAACTTGCTTTGAAAAGACAAGTTGTGATTTGAGCCTTTTTCTCGTTTCACGTTTTCTGAATAAGCTGCATGCAATGTTTTTACAAAATATCAACGATCGCTATGCATTCGATTGCTTCCAACCTACATCCATCGTCAATTGCAAGTCAAGTTGGCTAGTTGTCAATAAATGCTACACCAATTCAAGCGCTTCATTCTTTCTGCCCTTGTGATCCCAAAGGTAAGTAAGCTTACGTTAAAAATGTAAACCAGTTTAAATATTATTTTTGGCTACCTGTACTGAAGATTTTCTACGAATTTCAGGGTTCTGTCTTGGTGACTGTACGGGCTCACCTCGCAAGGGATTTCACGTTGTAATTTGTTTAAGGCCGCCGCACACTAGCCGATTTTTTGTCTTTAGAACGCCGACAAGTTAAGATTTTTTGTCGGCCGACAAAAAAATATCTGGCAGTGCTAGATCTTAAAACGTCTTGTCGGGCATTGTCGGCTAGTGTGCGGTGAACCGAGACAAAAAATCGGCGTTCCAAAGACAAAAAATCGGCTAGTGTGCGGCGGCCTTTTAGTCCTTGTGTATTGGTACACCAGAACAGAACCAATTTCAGCCTGCTCATTTGAATAAATAAGCTTATAAGAAACTAAAACTTGAATTTTAATATTTCTTTCAATCTTGCAATTCTGTTCAAGTGATGTTGATTTTTAACATGAAGTACCTGTACAGTATTATTTTCTTCTTATTTGCTGGGGCCTTTGGTCGTCCATGCTTAGGAAACCATACTTTACTGTAGGCCATAAGACCACTGACTTGTTATGTACACATGCTAAATTGTTGGAGGTACAGTAAAACCTTTGGAAAAGGCGAACATTGCTCAGTTAATCAGTACCAAAAATGACAATAGTCAGTTCAAGGACATGGACCACCTTTAATTTTCGTCAGTTTTAATATAGTATATTTTTTTCAGAATTTTTCTGTCATGGATGGATGGATGGACTGGGGACAGGGTATAAAACACAGTCTTCAGTTTAAATATGACATAAAACACAGTCTTCAGTTTAAATATGACATTCAACTTCAAGCAGCCACGTCAAGACACAAGTACTGTAGAACAAGAAGGACTGGACCCAAGGTACTATAATTATGGGATGCAGACAATCCCATGTGCTTTTCTTTTGGATTTGTTGTGCATGTGCTGTCAAGAAAATGCTGATAGGCCTGGTGGAGTATAAACAAACACGTGTGCAAGCAACCATTCTGATGAAAAGACAGTGTCAGATCAAGATAAAGATTGGTTTGTTTGTTATTATTTCTACAATGTAGATGCTTTGTGGATACTTGTGAAGAGCAGTGTTTAAGGTTTGAACATAGCCTCACCTTCCCCTTCGCTCACCGAGAACTCAAACTGAAAACACTGCTCTTCGCGAGTATTCACAAAGCACCTACATGTAGAAACAATGAAAACAATTACATGTAGTATGGTGGCTTTGGCATGTGTTTGTTTATACTCCACTAGACTTTCGTTTTAACCGAATCCAAAAGAAAAGCACATGGGATTGTCTGCATGTCATAATACATGTAATAGCATACTGTACAGTGTAGCTTGGGACTTGGCCCAGTCCTTCTTGTTCTACATGCATCAAAGGAAAAATGTGGGGAGAGCACTAAAACTTCACATCATTGCTCACCTCCTGCCCCAACAGTACCAGCCAAGAATCGGACTACATACATTGTATAAAATGCAATGTTGGCAAAATGGTAAAATAGTAGGGAGTTAAATACCAATTGATGTTGAATGTCATATTTATTAAAACTTAAGACTGTGTTTTATACCCTGTCCCCAGTCCACAGTCCATCCTTAAATTGACAAAAATTAGGGGTGGTCTATCAGATTGTCCATGGACCCGGGTCCATGTTTTGTAAACGTCCTCAGTTCAGTGTATTTTTTAGTATGATTATAATACATGTACAGCTGTAGTTCAAAAATGTCATATCAGATGGCTCTTTGTAAAGAGAAAGAGCAACCAGAAAAGAAGGCAATTTTAATTTGTTGCTGTACATGTATGTTGATTGATCATGTAGCTGTTGCATCTTCACTTGTTTTTTTCTTTCTTTAGTCTGTGTGAGATACATGGAATGTTTGCTAATGAGGATAAAACAAAAATAGAATCAAGGATAGTTTTAAGCACAACATAGGCTGTGCTTCAAATCTACATTATTGGTGCCGGCTTATAAGTTTTGTGAAAAGCTACATGTTTGTACACTTTCTGTTCACCCAAGGTCAAAAGTGATATGCTACGGGCCACTGTGTGTTGCTAGAGCACAGCCCAACAATGCAAAATTTTACCTTTTGGCAACCAGGAAATCTTTGTTTTTGCACCAAACTTATACTGTATGCTGAGCACCCCAGATTTCAAGTGCTTGGAGATTTCGGGCTCCCAACTATTTTTCTTAGAGCACAGCCTTGGTTGTCTAATACTTGTACAGGTGTACATGTATGTAGTCAAAATTTATAGTTTTTGATCTAAATGGTGACTATTTCCTTTATTTCTTAGAAAACTGAGTGACAAAACTACAGTACTAAAACACGCAGTAATGAAAAAGATGTACAGTGTACAAGTCATGTACAATTGTAGAATGGTCTGAGCCAGAGGTATGTGTATACTATCTTTCATCTTGCAGCAATGGAACTTGTTGATTAATTTTATTTTGACTAACCCCCAGCCTGATACATGTACACTGTATTGCAAGTTACAATGCATTGCATTGCCATGGGAATTCCTCTTGATTTCTAACTTTCCCATGCATGTAAGAGTGCATGTGGGCATCATAGACATCAATATTACTGTACATGTAACTTTTGCTTATGGACTCCACCTGTCTCTTTGAGGATAGATTCTGTAGTCATGGTCTCAATAGCACAACCCAGAGTAGACTTAAAACTATGCAGGAGTTGCGTGTCTCTGTGTTGTGTTTATACATGTACAGGAGCATAATTTGCACTGTTCTTGCATGTATAATTATGATAGACACATGAACTTAAAGCAGTTGGTTTCAAATGAAACTTTGATAATGAATTGGTGGGGGAGTGAAACAAAATGTTAGTGTTATCAGCCTTGTTGATAAAAAATGGCCACCATATATGTATAAAAGGATTAAAAAGGTAATGCTTTTTAGTGCTAGTCCTCAAAACATCAGCCTTAATTTACTGTACATTGTGCGTATCAACAATTCAGTTGATCAAACTAATCTACACGTAAACAATGAAACAACTGACATTATTCTTCTAACAATTTTTTTTTTCTAATTACAAAATAGAACAACAGGGTACACTGTAGAAGAAGACACATGTACATTGTAGTGATGATTGCAGTGACACTGTGCATGACAATACACAAGTAAGTATGTTATGAATTAAGCCCTGAATAAAGAAACAAACAAACGAACAAACACATGTACAAGCAACCATGCTGATGAATAGTGTCAGAACAAGATAAAAAATTGGTTTTGTTTGTTATTATTTCTTGATGCTTTGTGGTTACTCGGGAAGTGCAGTGTTTAAGGTTCGAACCTACATGTGTAGCCTCACCTTCCCCCTCCCTCCCCCTTCCCTTACTCACTACATTGTACTTATTACCAGCAGGAACACTGGGAAACTAACACACTTTAAGAAAAGTGAAACAGGAAAACTCATTTATAAATTTTTGAGAGCTTGAGCATTTGCACTGACTTGCTGATATTTGAAGTCCTGGGTCAATCAGTTTTTACTTCCCAAGTTGTTTAAGTGTTCACTTTACCCTTGCAGTGCCTTGTTGCACATTAGGAGTAAACGAGTACTGCCACATTAACAGACAACATGCAGAGTCTTATTTGTGATAATGGCATTCCAACCAGAGGAGTAACAGCGTATTTAGAGTGTGCAGAATTCCTCTGGCTTTTGTTTCAATTCATTATTTTTGCGATATGATGCTCTGTTTTCTTGACTTAATGATAACCAATAAATTATGACTCCCTGTACATAGATTAATTCCTTGTGAAAACACTTACCCTACATGTATACTGTCAGTCAAAAATGTTATTTTTCTGGTTCATAATTTATAGATTGAGGACAGAACCAAGGATAACAAACAACCTGATGCTGTTGAAACAGAATCTAGTATAAAATTATAGTAAGTTGACACATTTATAATGGGATTGATATTTGTGGTGGTTAGATACAGGAAATTCAACATCATTTTGATGAGTTTGTTGAATAAGCTGATTTTTATTATATTGCAAGGTTACCCGTTACTAGGCAGGGATGACAACATTGAGTAGGAGAAAAGGCAGGTTGTGAAGCAAGAGCGGTGGCTCTTCAAGGCTGTGGTCTGAGAAAGATTGCAGGAAACTGAAAGCTCTGAACCTGTGAAAAACCAGGGTGCCCAGCATTATGAGTTTTATGCAAAAACTTAGATTTCCTAGTTGACTCAGGGTAAAAGTTAAGTTACCAGGAAACACCAGGCACTGCTGGAGCAAAGCCTTGTTCTTGTATATCACAAAACCTTAAGTTTTCGACCTACCTTGTGTACAGTGTAGGACATGGCTACATTTTCCAAAATTTTGAAAAGCTAGTGTGAGACTAGTTGGTTTGATGGAGTTCTCAAACTCATTGTTTAAAATAATTATATAAAAAAAATACATTCTGACTTGCATTATTTTGTTTCCTTTCAGATTTCAGCATCTTATGCATCAATTACTGCATTGTTTTTCTGAAGGCCAAGAAACTTAGTGATGTAAAGTAATAAAGTTCAAAAAGGAGCTGACCAAATTGGGCATGACTTTTCCAAAAAGGTCAAACATAATTAGTCCAAAGAAGCTTTAGTCATAAAGTATAAAAGATTACATTGAAAATTTATATGTCAAATACATATGGAAACATTATTGAAGGGAAGTTTATAATAATTTTATATGTTAGAGACAGACCATTTAATTCTTGTGGGGAGGGGGGGGGGGGCAATTTCTTCTGAGCATGAATTTTTTTTCCAGCATCACTATTTGCAAGAATTTTTTTTTACCTTAATGCTTGAATTTTTTTTTACGTGCTTTCTTGTGCACGATTTTTTTTCTCTTAAATTTCTTCTGCAGGAATTTTTCTTTTTGGTAATTGCCCAACCCCCCCCCCCCCCCCCCCCCCCACAAAAATTAAATGGTCCGTCCCTAAGGCCAAGGCAAACATTAATGTTACAGTTTATTACCTGTGATTATTTATTTATAATCCAACCCAGATAAGTAAATATTAAGTGAGAATTTATTTTAAAAATGCTATACAGTATTGTAGTGCTATTTTCATGAAAGTACAATTGATGAATTTAATGTCTTAATTTTTTTTATAGAAGTATTTCCCATGTATCAGACCATTATGTGTGTTGTATTTTAGGTTTTATTTGACAGCATTTAGGTTTTATTTATCAGAATTTTTATACATTTTAATTAAATTATAGAGATTTACATGACTGTAGAGAACAAAATTATTATAGAGAATTATTAGATTTACCTTCTAAAACAATCATTATTTGGAGTTGTAGATAAGATTTTTATGCAGTTTTTCTCCCTGAGATTGTCTATGATTGGTTTCTTTGGGCATACCACTTTTAGAGGAAATATATAGCTTATATCAAGATTTAACAGATTGAAATATATCTTAATGAACACCTTCATGTAACTTTGTTGAAATTTGATTATGCTGTATAATGAGACTTAAGCTACATGTATGTCACACACTGGGCACCTGTCAGAAACCATTTTGAAACATAAGCATAGCAGGGAATTATGGGTATGTAAAGCAGTGGATTGAGGGTCAAGTGCTTCTAAGCAACGAAATATGCTTTTGCACAGAGAACCAGTGCTCACTTAAGTGCCCGATAATTAATTCTCAGGCACCAAGTGTGAACTGAGCCTTACTGAAGACCTTTTAATTTCACTTAATACAATGTATAACTCTGGTGTTAAAATCATACATTTTAAAACAGTTGCATTCTGCTGCCATTAGTTTTATTTGAACTTCAGAGTTAGGGCCTGGTCGCACTACAGTCAAAAACAAAAATCCGCCCGTGCAAAATGACATACAATGTAAAAACAGAAACATTCCCACAAAAAGCATGTCCCACCGGAGCAGTTTCTTTTGTTTTCCTCGATTTTTGCATAGGTGGATTTTTGCTTTTGACTGTAGTGCGACCAGGCCCTTATTAAACAAAAGGCAGTAAAGTTGTTCAATCCTTTTGTTTAACTGTAGCAACATTTTTCTTCCTACAGCTAGATTTTATTGAGTAATGTAGACATTTTGCAAGAATTTATATTTACAATAAAATTTTAGAAATTTACAGACATTATATGAACTTCTCTGAGACATTTGTGTGGTTTATTTGTGGACATTTAACTAACATTTTATGCAATGTTTCGTTTACTTTTTACAGATATTTTAGTGAGATTTTATGCTATGCGTGTTTCACGCGTTCCTTTTATACATGCTGATTTTACAGAGAAAATGTGGACATTTTGAATAGATTTAGTGCAATAAAATACATACATTTTACGAGCATTGTATGTACTTTTCTGTGACATTTTGTGTAGTTTTTTTGTGTACATTTTACAAACATTTCATTAAGTTTTTTTTCACTCACTTTTTACAGAGATAATAAGGAGATTTTATATTTACTGGTTTACAGAGATTTTTTTCTCGTGCCATTTTACAGAGAAAGTAGAAAGATTTTACAGAGATTTGTTGTTTGTAACATTAAATCTCTGTAAATTTTACACAAAATTTACAAGAAAAACATCAAGATTACATACACATTTTATGCGATCTTAGCGCAGAAAATGTGCTGTAATTTACAGACTTTTTACGAAGTTACAAAATCTCTGGGAATGTGCACGTTTACAGAGTTCGTAATTTACAAAGGAAATGTAGACATTTTACAGAGATTTAACTAACTTTAGTGAAGTCTGTAAGTGGTTCAAGTTTTCCAGTGTTATACAAAGTGAACTTAGTTATATTTGTCCCTTTTTTAAATCGTGGCCGCTTTGAGAGTAAAAAGAGGTAAATGGTACATGAAATGCAAAATAAAATACAAACCTGTTAGCATGTCTGTTATGGCAAGGTTTAAAACAAGAACATTGTAGGTTTTCAGCAATGAAAAACGACGTCTGCAGATTACCATACCAAAGAGCAAGTTGCCCAGTAATGAAAACACAGCAATACTCCCCATCAATACTTTGAAAACCTCAATTAATTCATCTGCGTGATATCGAATTGGATGAAAAACGCTTCCGTTACATTTTGTAAGGTTCGAAACAACATTTTTCTCCAGGCTAAATTCTTGATTCATCTTTCTAATAAGTTTTAAACATAATAATGGACCAAGGTCGGGATTTTTGTTTTAAGGTTTATCTTTCTTTCATCTGGTTTATAATCAGTTGACAGGCATGTCATCACTGTCAGCTGTTTCTACGTAATTCGGTAGCCCGTTCTTATTTAAACTTAGCATGAAATTAAGATTTAAATGAATTTTAGTATAACAAAAAAATGCATTTGCAAATTCAAAAAAAGAAAATGCGACGGCTAGGCTGATGTAAATCGAAAGGGAGATTTTCGAATAAATAACAATCAATTGCTGTATTTTTATAGAAAATATATATTACACACGAAGCACTGGTCTGATATAGCCGTGTTGACAATCTCAGCACATCAATTAAAAATCCAAATGAGACGATTTCATTGGTCGGGTCGGAAAATTAATAGCTTACTTTTGCGGCTTTTATATGCTTCACTGAACAATCTTAAATTCGTCAAATAAATTGTTATCAAAAATAGATTATACGATATCCACGTTAGCGAAATGGCTTCAAGTATTTTAGTGTACCTTTTAAAAAGCAATGTTGTGATTATTGTTTATCCGTGTTCATGAAAATTAATCTATTTTTTAATTTGATAAATTTTCGAGAAAGCGGGAGCTGGAACATACACAATCGTTTTCGTAGCGTTGAAAACTTTTATGTTTTGCATTCGCCGCTGAGGCATTTCAATCTAATATCAATATAATTTTAATATCAATTTTATGATAGAGATTACTTATATGAAATGTCATTATACCACAAAGTTTTGAAATGAATGTTATCAGCGCGTAACTATCAGTTTACACTATAAAAGAGTTTATGAAACGTTCGGAACATTTTGTAGATTTTGATTTCTTCGATTCGATTTGAAAACAATCAGGTCAAAAATTTAATAAAAAATTAAAATTAAAATCGAAGAAACAGGGAAAAATAATAATTAAATCAGGGAGGTAGAGAAAGGGCCGATTTTTGACGAGTTGTCAACTTTGTTTTCTTGGATGAAACTTGCAATTTCTTTAACAATCGATATGTAAAATATTAACTTCAAAGCACAATTTTGCATACTTTTCAGAATATCCGTGATCGAATGGTTCGGTCGGCATAAGCTGAGCATGATTTTGGTTGGTTTGTTGAGGATAATTTTTATTGCTTTTTAGAAAACCACTTTTATTTCAATTCATTAATGTTCAGCGCTGATAACACTATATCTGAAACAGAAAATGACTATTTCCTTTATTACTCATGCGCGTAGCGGCATGAGTTATAAAATGGCCTCGGTTTTTCTTCTTATTTTTTTTTTTTGGTGTCACGATTTTGCATGCAAATTTATGCACGCATATTTTAAATTGTGCTCTTCCAGTTCATAGCTTTGCCATTTAAACTTCCTGTTTAGTGACTTCCGGCTACTTTCACTTCCGGTAAAACAGCGTTACTGAAGCGTCACGACAGCGTCTCCTACAACCCTACTTACACAAGTAATGTTCACGTTAGGTATATATAAGACGTAGAAGAATCATTGGCTTCATTGTGGTACAGCCTTCATTTACAAAACATTCAATAGTAAACAACGTGGTTTGCAGGAACGATGACTGAATGAAAGGATAAACTCTTCTCCATGTCGGACATCTTCTTATCATGTTTATATATATATATATATATATATATATATATAATGTTTCAAAAACATCCTTTGTCTGGATCTTTCTTCCAAAATGTTAATTATATTCTTCAAAATATGGAAATAAAGACAATAAAGTCCTTGCCGATATTTAAACTTCCTGTTTAGTGACTTCCGGCTACTTTCACTTCCGGTAAAACAGCGTTACTGAAGCGTCACGACAGCGTCTCCTACAACCCTACTTACACAAGTAATGTTCACGTTAGGTATATATAAGACGTAGAAGAATCATTGGCTTCATTGTGGTACAGCCTTCATTTACAAAACATTCAATAGTAAACAACGTGGTTTGCAGGAACGATGACTGAATGAAAGGATAAACTCTTCTCCATGTCGGACATCTTCTTATCATGTTTATATATATATATATATATATATATATATATATATATATATATATAATGTTTCAAAAACATCCTTTGTCTGGATCTTTCTTCCAAAATGTTAATTATATTCTTCAAAATATGGAAATAAAGACAATAAAGTCCTTGCCGATATTTCGTCTTTATTATAAAAGACTTCGTCAGGGCAACTTGAGTTGCCCTGACGAAGTCTTTTATAATAAAGACGAAATATCGGCAAGGACTTTATTGTCTTTATTTCCATATTTTGAAGAATATATATATATATATATATATATATATATATATATATATATATATATATATATACTGTATTATAAAACTTTCTTACGCATGCGCATGAGTATAGGCTGCTTGCAGCCTCTTGTTTCATTTCTTTATACAAACCGGTGAAAACCCATGAATCACCGATTAAGAAGTTTGTTTGTTAAGTGTTTTTAATTGTTTCTTGGTTCTATTTTTATCGACGTGTAATTTTTTTTAAGTATCACTCTGTACATAGCTCGCATCACAGCGGTATTTGTACAATAGGTGATTTGATGCTATTGTCAATCCATACATATAAAAATTAAAATATATATTGCTACAAATGTTTTTTCTCACATATACGATACTACATGCTTTCTTTTTTGCAGCGATATACATCACAAGTATCGTTTTTCTTTTCCCACTGACCTCAAGCACTATTTGAACAAGATGGATTATAAAGTAACATAATATTTTAAGGTTGAAAATGATTTTTATTATGATTTAGGATTATATTGGGCATTTACTATGGGATGAAGTCCCCACTGTCGAACATTTTTGTTCAAAAACGCGTATCCATTTTGCTTCTGCAAATTGTTATTCGTCTCTCAGTCTAATTTTGAATCCACATTGCCGGAGATCGTTTGACACCCATTTACTTATATTATGTATAAAGATATCCAAGATTAGAAACGAAAACATATTTTGCGAGACTCGATGACTAGGTTTCCTTATACTGACCTGTTAACATGTCTGTGACAGCAAGACTTAACACAAGCACATTATAAGTCTTTTTGAGAGGTGATCGACGTCGGCAGATCGCTACAAAAAGAAGAAAGTTTCCAGCAAAAGAAATGACTGCAATAACGCCAAAGGTGAAATTGTAAACACTGCTGACATCATAGTCAACTTTTTCGTGATAGCTTCGGGTTGGAGAAATGGAACTTTGGTTGAACGATGTTGCATTCATTCTTCAAACGCTGGATAAATAGCCGCATGCAAGAAAGTGACTGACGCATACAAGCCCGAGCTGTCTCACTAAGCGTTGATTGTGAAGTGACGGTTTTTTTATACACCTGCCTAGCTTGTTCTCTTGTTATCCGCTGAACAATTTGTGTATTTTAATTGCAAATTAAACGTGTTTTTGTTTAAAGTTTTGTTGTTTTTACCAACAGCATTATATAGTTACACAAGTTCTTTTTTAAATTATTTGTAAAGAGGAGATTGATTTATCGGTATCTTATTTTTGTTGACACTAATTTCAGTTTTTTTTGGAAGGTTATTTGACATTTTGTGACGATTGATGACTTCGTAAATCAAATCCCAATAAATGCACCGTGTGTCGTGGAAACTAAAGAAAACAAATTTTAGTATAAAAATATTTAACTCAGAGGGGTGTTTTTCATTTGCCTTAATTTCTTCTTAAAACAGTGGGGTTGATTCCTAGTTTTCATTTGGAGTTAATGAATAATTATACATCTTAAGTAGAATTTAAAGAATGTTTCCTTTTGGAAAAGATTACTAGGGTACCTTTGCCCGGCTGGAAAACTTTTAGAAGATTTTGAGACTCAAATAAAATTAATGTTAAAACAACGCTTTCAATCTCTCAGAAATGTAAGATGTACTTTTCTTTGAATTCTGGCATTATGGTAAAATATAAAAATCGGAACAAAGAACTAAAAATCTAAAAAATACACCTTTCACGCGTTGCTCTTTAAGGCTGAAACAAAAAAAGATTGTGAGCGCAACATTAACATAATTGTCTCTTCCGTTGGCACCTTTCCTGCTGTGCTAAAGTCTTTTATTTGACATATTGATTAAAGACAAACACCACACAATTTCTTATAAGGGGCAGTGGTAAATTCCCAGTCAACTTAGCTTAGTCAGCCAGCTGAGTCATGAGCCCCAAGGAAAACTTTTTCAATTTCTTTTTTAATTTGTTATTTATACAAAGATATCTAAAAATGAGATCTAAGTTAACAATAACAAAAAACAAAATTGACAAACAATTTTACAAACATGTTATAAACCTGGGGATTGAAGTTGATTTCTTATTTCTTATTTGATTTCTTATCATCAAAAACTGTTAATTTCCAGTACAATGTAAAATTTGTGATTATTAATAAACAGTATCGTAAACAGTATCGTAACTATGCGATGGGAGTGCCAGATTCAACCCATGTGGGGTGGATAAGCTGGTTGTGCTCTGATGTGTTTGCATCCGTTATTCCGCCAATCTGATTTATAACACATTGTCAATAAAGTGAAATTAGGGCCTGGTCGCACTACAGTCAAAAACCAAAATTACCCGTGCAAAATGACATAAAAACAAAAAGATTCCACAAAAAGCGTGTCCCACCGGAACGGTTTCTTTTGTTTTCCTCGATTTTTGCACAGGTAGATTTTTGTTTTTGACTGTAGTGCGACCAGGCCCTTAGTCATAAAATAATACGAATAACTCGTTTCAAAAAACCATTTGCAATCCTCTTATCATATCCATGACGGCGAAATTTTGTATAAGAATATTTTAGGGTTTTGAGGCGGACAAGTGGTCTTTGCCTGAGGATCGCCACACGGAGAAGAACATGTCAGCCAACCAAAGATGCAAACTTTAGAACTTAATTTTTTTTATGAATAAAGTGAATTTCATAAATAGTATAAATAACTTGGTTCAAAAACAACTTACAAACCCGTCATCATATCTGTGATATGGTGGCGAGATTCAGCATAAGAATGTTGTAGGTCTTTGAGACAAGTAGTCTTTGTCTCAGTATTGCCATGCCTCAGTTATTGCCTCAGTATTGCCTCAGTATTGCCATGCCTCATTATTGCCTCAGTATTGCCTCAGTATTGCCTCAGTATTGCCTCAGTATTGCATCAGTATTGCCTCAGTATTGCCTCAGTATTGCCTCAGTATTGCCTCAGTATTGCCTCAGTATTGCCTGAGTATTGCCTGAGTATTGCGTCAGTATTGTCTCAGTATTGCCTCAGTATTGCCTCAGTATTGCCTCAGTATTGCCTCAGTATTGCCTCGGTATTGCCTTAGTATTGCCTCAGTATTGCCTCAGTATTGTCTCAGTATTGTCTCAGTATTGTCTCGGTATTGCCTCAGTATTGTCGCAGTATTGCCTCAGTATTGTCTCAGTATTGCCTCAGTATTGTCTCAGTATTGCCTCAGTATTGTCTCAGTATTGCCTCAGTATTGTCTCAGTATTGTCTCAGTATTGCCTCAGTATTGCCTCAGTATTGTCTCAGTATTGTCTCAGTATTGCTTCAGTATTGCCTCAGTATTGCCTCAGTATTGCTTCAGTATTGCCTTAGTATTGTCTCAGTATTGCCTCAGTATTGTCTCAGTATTGCCTCAGTATTGCCTCAGTATTGTCTCAGTATTGCCTCAGTATTGCCTCAGTATTGTCTCAGTATTGCCTCAGTATTGCCTCAGTATTGCCTCAGTATTAAATGATAAAGTGGAGGAACAATACAGAGTTATGCGCAAAATATAGGGTGTGAAACGAGTCTTCAAACAAGGAATCAGATAATTAACTCTGTGTGTAAATTATATTGCTAAGGTCAACCCATAAATTTCCCTATACTGAGCGTCAGCCCTAGTAAGGAAATCAGAGACCACACGAAGGAAAGAAAAAAATCTTTGACCTCGGTGGGATTGGAACCCACGACCTCCGGTTAGATCTTTCGTCGCTCTACCGCTTGAGCTTCGAGGCCGTACGGGAGCAGATCGTGGGTATAATTAGGTGGTAATTCGTGGCAATGGGAATGTGAAGGGTACAAATAAATGTTGAGCCACGTAGCACTGGTGATACAAACAAGAAATCAGAGAATTGACTCTGTGTGTAAATTATAGTGCTAAGGTCAACCCGTAAATTTCCCTGTACTGAGCGTTAGCCCTAGTAAGGAAATAAGGGGCCACACGAGGGAAAGAAAAATATCTTTGACGTCGGTGGGATTCGAACCCGGTGCTACGTGGCTCAACATTTATTTGAGTCTTTAAACAGTTTGTCATTGATGTTTATTGTCCAGTGTCAGATTGCTAATACACCTTCGTTAATGGTGTGCATTGCAGTTTCGGTATTTTAATTTCAAATTAAACGAGACATTGTTTAGAACTCAATATCTGAAGTTTAACGCATAAAGAGGTCGCGCCTATGAGAAGCCCACGAGCGGAAAAATTTACAAATATAATGACTTTGAAAGTATAATAGAGATGTTCTGGTCGGTATGGCTTAACCTAAGAAGTATATAAAGGGCACCTGATACATTTAACTACCTCGTCCACTGGACCAGTCTTAAATAGCACAGGCCAATCAGGATTTACCGGCGTTTTAATTGGTGAATGTACTTGTCAGCTGTGTGAAGCAGTCATTCGTGTGGGAGGACAGATCGCGTGATACTGAAGCCGGCCTAAGGACTTATGCGTTGGAGGTTAATTCGTTGCGGACATACAAACATTTTTACGAAATTTTCAAAAACTATAAAGCAGAAGAAAAGTCGTTTTTGCTCACTCATCTTTCAGTCGTTTTGCGTGAAAGCCGACGAAGTGAAAAACATGACAGCCAATCACAACAGCGATAATTATACTTTATTGTTTCTCAAACAACCAGAATAACTGTAGGCGATAACTCTTAGTATATTTTCAGTTGTAGCTCATTTTTATAAAAATATAACAATATGCAATGTTACACTATAAACAAACAGTATGTAAGAATATTGGTTTACCAAAATACAGGAATTGCATATTCAATCCTCTCTAATTTATCAACTTAAGACATAATATATTGGTGCAATTATAGCATTTTAATCTTCAAACTAAACATTTCCTTGATGGCAATCGATTTTGCTGGAAATCCACTATTTGTTTTGTTTTTCGTGTTTTGTTAACCTTATGAAGCTATGACGTTGTCAAGTGAAAAGTGGGAAAAAAAGAAGCTTTAAAGAATTCTGAATCTAAATAAGTCTTCTGACTTAGCTGTTAACATGTCTGTGACGGTTTATAGGTCTTTTTAAGCAGTGATCGACGTCCACAGATCGCCACAAAAAGAAGAAAGTTTCCAACAAAAGAAACCACCGCAATGGCTCCAAAGATAAATTTGTAAACACTGCTAGCATCATAGTCGACTTTGTCATGATAAGCTCGGGTTGGAGAAATGTAACTTTGGTTAAGGGATCCTTGTGTATTACTTGTGGCGTTCATTTTTCAAACGATGCATAAATTGAAGTGCATGCTTGTGCAAGGATCGTCGCCTGATTGTGTGGTCAATGACATGTCTAATACACACTTTTATCATTAGTAAATAAATTCAATATTTTGGTTTGTATCGTGTCATTATTAATTATTGGTAATAAAAACTCTCCAGGAAACTAATTACCACAATTACCGTATTGTATAAATAATGGTGGCACTATTGCCACAACAGTAACTGTTTCCTTTTTTTTTTTTCATTTTAACTGCACCGTTTTGCTTTTGTGATTCAGTCGTTCGATATTTCACTATTAATGAGATAAATGTCACGTTACACAAACTTTTCTTTCTCCAACCAAATAGAAGAAACTAAACAGCTCTTAGACGTCTTGAACTTCAATGCCAAAAGTAACAACAGTACATTCAGTGTTACAGGATAAAATTTACAACGGGAATGCGCATGCTCCACATAATTGACTTCTTTGTTGAATGTGCCTCACATCAGCTATACGCAACTCATGGATTGCATGGAAAAGATTGCAAGAATAGCAAAACTGTTGCGCTAAGTTAGCAATTACCGCTCTGCGTCACCTCTTTGATTCTCGCCGTCAGTAAATTTCCTGAATTAACAACGTGCCACAGGGGACTGTGAATGAAGGCACTTACGATGGATCTGCAGGCAGGAGAGCTAATGCTTTTTGGGGGGTGGGGTGGGGGGCGATTTGGGGATAACCTACTATTATGATCGAGTATAACGTGTATTCCGGAAGAGAAAAAAGGATATTTTTTATCCAGCGAGTGAGATAGCAGTAAAAAGCTAAAGATAAACATATACTAGCATTAATTTCATGATCATAAACGCATCATTAAACGCTTTCAACTTTTCAGTCTTAAAATATAAAATGTATGTTTGTTTGTTTGGGTATTTTTTTTCCATCGAGAAATTTATATCTGAAAATGTCTAGGGAATTCAAAGGGAATGCACGAGGAAATTATAACGTCATGTATTGCTAAACGAGAATTTTAACTTCCAGTTCAGTTTAATTTACGGTCAAATATACTAATTAAATTTCAAGAGCAGGACACATTTATTGGTTCTTGAGCTCTGTGATTCACTAAGCAAACACTCGGCTTCCCCTGTATCTCTACTGAGCGCCATTACTGTCTACGTTCTTCAAATACAAAGTCCAAAATGGAACCAAAATAGATTACGTTATTTCTTGAAACCTAAACTCATATAAATCAAACAAATATAGTTTCTGGGCGCTGCAAGCGAATGATCGCACAGATTGCGTTAACGCAATTGCAGGCTGTGTTTTATAATCCGTTTCAATATAGTGCATCTTGAGAATTAATATTTTTGTTTTGCGAATAAAAGTAATCCGTCAAAGTCAAACAATGATTCATAACAAGTATCTGTAGCTTTTGAGGCTGTAAATGAAATCCTCAATTGCACTGTTACATTACAATGAAAGCCGAGAGCTACACGGCCAGAATGAACTTTCCTGTGATACTGTTTATTATGGAGTAAAAGTGGTTCTAATTTTTGAGTTTGTTGATGAAATGCCGAAGTGTTTTTTTCAAATGAAAGCTATTTTCTTAGAGTGGTGTTTGTTTTCTTATAAATTGCGATTCTTATTTTTCACTTTTGAGTTTGCGCAGTCTTTGAAGATAAAAGGTTTGCAAAGGAAAAAGTACTTGTATATCAGCTGTTGTAAGTTTTGTAATACATAGATGTTTATTACACACCTACATAGATGTGTATTGCACACCTACATGTACATAGACGTTGTATTACACAGACGTAAACAGAAATATGACAAAACGTGTGCGTTAGACAGAATAGGAGAATAATAACAAGCGTCTGATAACCGATTGATAAAATTCAAAGTACAGTTTTACAAACCTGTCAGCATATCCGTGGCGGCGAGATTCAACATAAGAATGTTGTAAGGTTTTGAAAGAAGCTTTCGACGTCTGCAGATTACAACACAGAGAATAAGGTTACCGAGAAAAGAGAGCGCTGCAATGCTTCCAAATATGTAATACAACGTCGTCTTCAGATTTGTGTCAGCACTGTTTTGTTGAAGAGAAGTTTCATTAGTCTTCGACGAATCATTCCAGACCATCTTTGTTACTCCGGATTTCTTCTCCTGACACCAAGTTGTCGCCTAAAAGGGAGTTGCAGTAAGTATCACTGTATCTTGTGCACTCAAAAATAGCTACTTTATTATTTTGTTCAGCTCTTTTGACAAGCCAGACAATTTCAATCAGTTTTATGGAAAGCAAGTGTTTACCTTTTGTTAAGTATATGTAATTGGCTTTTGAATTTTCCAGCGCATCTATATATATGCTAATTTATCTTTTTTTCGCTATGCCATATGTATTCTCTCTTTAATAATGAACCGAGTTACTGTGCTTTATTCAGGACTAGGAATGGATTGAATGAATTCAAGAAATCACTTGCTGCGGCACATCCGTACTATAATATCTCCCTACACTTGCTAACCGATATTTACAGTAGGTTATTACAGGATTTACAGTAAACATTCTATGAAACACGGAATACAGTCAATCGAACGCGCATTTAATATCCTTTTAACTCTCAAAACCGCCCAGGTTTAAGGGAAAGAAAGGAAATTTCAGTTTGTAAAGCATCAAAAAACAAACAGAACCACGCGAAATTGCTACTTCAAAACTTTCATTTGAATGGTCACACTTTGATAAATAAGTGCAACACTATATGAGAACCAAGGTTTGACTTTGGAAAGGATTCATACTGGAATGCCAAAAATAAAATAGGTTCCTCCAAAAGCAGTAGAAAAAATATATAAAAATATAAAATATTGGTTATCATTTTCAATGTCATATCTATTTTTTTTTAATATATAAATAAATTATCGCATTTCAGTCATCAAGAGAATACTCTTGAGACTAAGAAACCAAACAGAACAGAACAGTAGGCGAGGGGATCAATTTTAAAAGAAGCGTTTACTACAAGGCTGTCTAAAATGAACATCAAACTGTGGTTTCTAGCATAGAAATAATGGTTGACATTTACATTTGTATTACTTTACAAAACGACACTAAATAATTACAATAAATACAGTCTACTTATTCCTTGGACGTTTTTCCAGAAGCATTTACAGAATTCCAAAAAGAACTCGCCTTTCCAAAATATATGAAAGCATTCAGTATTTTATTTTAAATGATGACTGACTTTCAGTAGTATATAGTAATTGTTTATATGCAATAATTATCGGCATTTTCACCCTCTTAAGCTATAATAAAAACAAAAAAAGTAGGGGAGAAGATGAGTTCTATTTTAGAATGTTAACCAAAGTCAGTTTTTTTATAAAGAGTTGTGTCATGCACAGAAACAATGTTTCGCATTTGTCAAATATAAAACGATTACAAACTCATCCAATAAATACTTCCTGCTAATTTCCTGAAAACGTAATTTGTCAGAAGAGATGTAACTCGAAGCATTGACAGCCAAAATTAAACTTTTCTCTTAAAAGGTATCCCCAATCCTTTGCTCTTAACATACACCATGACTTTTATCAATACCAAGATTTTTCACACTTTCTTTAACGTTAAGCAAAACATTAGGTGAACAGATGTATTTTTTTTACAAGAATTAACCAGACTGTTTGAAATTAGCATTAAAGAGTTGTGTCTTGCTAAGAAATTATGGTTGACAGTTTCCATTCACGAAATGACAAATTATTTTGCTATTATATCAAGCCGGCCAAGAGCTGCCTAATTTTTTTTTCTCAATGCAGCTCTTACAGTTTTCGATTTCTCTCGGCGACATCTAAATCTCAATGTCTTTGTGTGTTTTTAGTTCAAGTAAAAAAAGTATTTACAAAATTCCTAAACCGTTATTAATCTGAAACGTGTATTTCTTTTTATCAATTTCAACAAGACTTGTCGAGACACTCCTTTTGTCAGTTCTTGTCAGTTGGCGATAACAGTAAATCCACTTTAGACCGTTTTACTCTGTCGAAACTCGACCCCTGATCATCACATATAGCGTTAAAATGGTGTTGGCCTTCGGATGCATAAATTAACGGAAGAAATTATCAGCTTCTAATAATCCTAAGTTGCACATTTAGAACGTAACGTAATATATTTGTACAGTAAAATAGCTTCAATGACTTAGAAATTATAAACTTAAGATAATATTCTACTTGCCTCAGACTTTTGAGAATTCAAACACACTGAATTAAAGGTCTTAAATGCCCCTCAATCTACACTGTACACATAATGTAAGCCTCTGTTATTCAATTTCTGCTGTAAACGAGGAGTTTTTTTTTATAAACGATGTATCCTCTATCGTGACCTAAAACAATACGTTTTTAATAAATTAGTTAAGAATTATTCGCTTGTCTCACACCAATCTATAAACAGATGCCAAACTGGTTTGTCGCTACCCACTTTAAAATTATTGTTTATTTATTTTTTAAAAGTTGTTAATTATTCAACATTTATGTCTAAACACAAAACGTGTTCTAAAGTTTGTAATCTCAGAGAAGGGGGTGCATTTCTTTCATTTTAGCATAAAACTGTGACGTGTTACACACGAACAATAATTGGTTTTTAGCGGAGCTCTGCGGGCCGAAGGCCGGCGCGGAGCACCATACTCATAGAACCCATGCCCGCCATTTTTCATGGTCATGGCCAGCGGAATGTTTCGCGGGCGGCGTCTGTTACATGTGTGTCCGAGCGTCGCGCAAGGCTAGCTCGCGGGCGTGTATGACGTCGCAAAACATGCGCGAATGACGCCACACAACATCACGTCAGTTGTACGCTCAACTCTCTTGTTGAGTTTGTTAGCTGAGAAAACCATTTGCAAAGTCGTTTTTCCCGGCATTTATCCGAGGTTTGCTACTCAAGACAGGTTTCACATTTCTCAAACATTGATCAAGACCGCATTTGAGGCTGCGTAACTCTGCAAGTCAAGCACTTTTGGAGGAATGTAGAGGTATGTGCTTATTTTTAAACCTGATTTCGTCTTAAATTGAAGCTAGTAGATTGTCGAAGCATTTGTTTACAGCTAAAGTTAAACTCTTTTGAGTTTAATTCTTGTGCTTCCGACCTTTTCACCTTAGTTAACAACAACAACAACAATACTTTATTTACTCATTATTTTTTACAACTATATTTTAAAAATACCTACACACATTTTAAGCTAAGTTTTAATCACACATTTTAAGTAAAGCTTAAGCACACATTTTAAGTTAAGCTTAATATCATTACTTTGCTGTTCTATATTGTGCAATTTTGGCTTGCATTTAAAAAGGTTTCAATTTTGAATAATTAGGTTATATAAAACGTGCTTAAATTCAGTCGTTTCATGATTTCTTCGAAGACAATCAGCTCGACCTCGATGCGCTATAAATGGTTCGCGTTTTGCGTTTAAACAGAAACTTATGGAGATTTGAATAAAATTTTTCGAAAGAAGATTGTGTTATCCATTTTTATGTCTTTGTTCATTCATTACATAGGTTGAAAAGCGATTTTATGTAAACAAAACAAGACTTGACTCGCGTGGCCTTATGCAAATATGTTTGTGTATTTTTTGCAATTTTGATTTCCAAATCAATTTCTCGGGCAATTTGTGACAAGCAACAACTGTATTTTACTTGGAAAGTAGTCGTACCAGTTATTTCAAACGGAGAAAAAGTTGTTTTTGTGAACTTTTGTACGGTCTAAATGTACTGTGCAGACGGTCGCGTAATACTGTTTTTGAGAATTGCTAAAATTGAAAAATACCCCGGTCATCAATCTTAATTTTTGTGCTTCCGAGCTTTCATGCACCTTAGGTAAGTTTCACCTTAGTTAAGCTTGTTTAGAGAGCGACGCTGTTAGGCTCAGCCTATCTATATATATTATTACTTTATGAAACGACAGAAATGTTTACAATAAAATCAGTCTACTAATTCCTTGGAAATTGTTTCATTAAAATTACCAGAATTCCAAAAATAAGTCACCTTCCCAGAAAATTAAAAAAAAAATAATTTTAAATGTAGAATACGACTTTCAATAGTATATGGTAATTGTTTGTATGCAGTAATTATCGACTTTTCACCAAGAACACCACTCTCTTTAGCATGCAGTAATGAAAAAGAAACAGTAGGGGATTAGATGAGTTCTATTTTAGAATATTAACCAAAGGTTTTTTTTATAAAGAGTTATGTCATGCACAGAAATAATCATTTGTCATTTTTAACATGGAAAACGATTAAAAACTCATAAAGACATTTTGCTTATTTCTTGAAAAGGTAATAGGTTAGAAGAAATATAACTAGAAGAATTGACAGGATGCTAGAAAAATAAGAAGTATATACTGATTAGAAACACTATGACTTCTATCAGTATACAGTAATTGTTTGCGCGAAATAATTTTCTATTTTTATCAAGAGAACCTCCTTTAGCGTTCAGCAAAACAAAACAAAACATTAAGTGAACAGATGTATTTTACTACAAGCATTAACCAGACTGTTTTGAATTAGCATTAAGAATTTATGTCTTGCTAAGAAATTATGGTTGCCAGTTTTCATTTACGAAATTACGAATCGACAGATCAATTTGCAATTATATCGAGCCCAATAACTCATTTAATATCTCAATGCAGTTCTTACAGCTTTCGTTTTATTTCGATTACATCTAAATCTCAATGTCCGCCGCATTTTTAACAGCCGTATTCTCTTCAGTTGCAGTTGTTTCTGAATTATTGATAATGGCGATCGCTTCATGTCGTGATGCATTTTCATGAATATAATGCTGCCTAATTGTGAAACCTTTGTGGAGTACAAATGTAAACCAAACGACATAGGATTTTTTTTGGCAGTTTTTTCTAGATAAAAGTTGTTTCTTACTACAGAAATCGAGTTTATCTCCTCCGCCTCCGGTGGGCGTCCTGCTCGTGCACGACTATAGCGAGGTTCAATGAGAAGGTGAAACACTGAAAACTACAAGAGTTTCTAACAAAACCCTCCTCTTTATTTTGACGCGACTTTTTAAAGTTGTTCGATAACATACATTTTACATTTTACATAAAGAAAGTTTATACGGCATTGTTTATTAACACGCATGACACTTAAATATGGTTATCTGGCTGACTTGAGTTAACCTCCGAAAAAAATCATATCACCACACTAGATTAAATACTGACGAAAATCGCGCGCCTTTAAACAACTGACAGCAGCGAAACACTTGCGATCATCCGAGTATTTCAAACAGAGCGTCTTCCTTTAAACCCGTGAAGAATGAAGTGTTTATAACAAGAGCGGTCGTGTTGTATCAGATTTAGTTACAAACACAGTATAAATCTACAGTGGTTGTAACTATTTAGCATTTCATAGCTGTTCTGTATTTGGACTATTTTCCATATGAACTATTAATGAATTTTATAATATATTTCACTGGCTGAAAAAAATTGCCATTTATTCTGTATCTATTTTCCTTTTATGCTATACAGTACTCATTTAACTGTTAGCTCCAGGATCGATCTCCCGCCTTTTCGATTAATTTTCGGTTTCTTTTGATTGTTGGAGGGATCTGTAGTGTACAGCTGGTAGTGCTATTTGTAGTTAAAAAGAAATTGAAAACTTTGTTTATTAATTGCAAAATTCGCGTATAAGAAAATATGAAACAGTCACATAAGTTGTAGATTTAGATAGTCAAACAAAGATTCTTTTAATGTGGTAAAATACATATATCAGCTCCGGAGTGGAATCAGACATCGATCAAGTCATTACCCAGATAACCAAGTAAGTATTGGTCGCGTTTTATTTTTTTTGTTATGATTTTTGAGTATCAATATTAAGTTCAATATATTTCATTCTTATTTCAGAAACCTATCAGTTATATTTAGTGCTGTTTCAATGCGCTTTTTTCGATTTTTAAGATTTACTTTCACCCTGTACTTGTCCTTTGTTGATCCGACGTTTGCAGACATGCTGAAAAAATCGTAAAAGAGGTTCCTTGGAACCCTTATGGCTGGTTTTCCCTGATGACGGAGTCGGAGTCGGAGTCGGAGTCGGAGTCGGAGTCGTAAGAGCGCTTCCGACCTGGTGAAAATCGAAAATCGGAGTCGTAAGCAGAGTCATAAGCTCGACGGAATCGGAGTCGGAAGAATCAGAAAGGTTCCATTTTCTTCCGATTCCGCTTATGACTCCGTAATCTTCTTTCGATTCCGTCGGTTTCATTTTCACTTGATCGTATCGCTCTGCGGTTCTGATAATTTACGACTCCGACTCCGTCGTTAGTGAAAACCAGCCTTTATACAGTATCTTTGGTGTTGCTAGTATCATTACGAAAATTATAAAAATTATGTTAAACTCGAAAATTATAAAATTACCAAACTACGAGAACTATGCAGCACATACAAATCTCCCCAGTTATAAAGTGTTGCTACATACGTTGAGCCCTTTCATTCTCAAGACACATTATCATGTGCTGTGCTGTGCTATGCCTTGACACATTATCATGTGCTGTGCTATGCATTATCATGTGCTGTGCTGTGCTATGCCTTGACACATTATCATGTGCTGTGACACATTATCATGTGCTGTACTGTGCTATGTCTTGACACATTATCATGTGCTGTGCTATGCATTATCATGTGCTGTGCTGTGCTATGCCTTGACACATTATCATGTGCTGTGCTATGCATTATCATGTGCTGTGCTGTGCTATGCCTTGACACATTATCATGTGCTGTGCTGTGCTATGCCTTGACACATTATCATGTGCTGTGCTGTGCTATGTCTTGACACATTATCATGTGCTGTCCTGTGCTATGCCTTGACACATTATCATGTGCTGTGCTGTGCTATGCCTTGACACATTATCATGTGCTGTGCTGTGCATTATCATGTGCTGTGCTGTGCATTATCATGTGCTGTGCTGTGCATTATCATGTGCTGTGCTGTGCTATGCCTTGACACATTATCATGTGCTGTGCTGTGCGGTTCTATCTTTTGAATTCCATGCAGATGAATTGAAACCTTTTTCAGCACAATGGTAAATGTTTTTTTATATCTTAAAAACATGAATGTGAGAATTTCTAGAATTCAGTTTGACTTTGGACACGACTGAAAATATAAGATTTAAATATTTTTTCTCCTTGACACGGGAAGCCAGTCTCAATGATGATCTTCATTACTGTTTTTTATTTCCTGTGCAGGTGTTGAGACTGGTAGTCCTTTTACAGAATTCAGCATGTCCACTGAAAGCTTACAGAAGACAAAATCGTCACTCAACATAACAAGAACAGGCAATGAAAGTTCTTCTTTTTCCCTTGATGTTGTGCAAGGCTTTCTTGGTGCAATTTCTGTGGTAGCGTTTCTAGGCAACGGTCTTGTTTGCCTTGTTATTCTCAGAAACCGCAACATCCTGAAGTTTCCTTATAACAAGTTTTTGTTCAGTTTGGCCATAACTGACATGTTAACAGGTAACAAAACACAACGATTTTCTTGACTATGTCATGTGATCGAGTTTAGCTATAACTGACATGTTAACAGACAACAAAAAAACTCATTTGCTAGACTATTTCATGTAATCGAGTTTTCTTTATTTTACCCCTTCCTATCAACAACAAGAACAAGAAACAACAACAATTTATTCAACAAGAAAAAACAACAACAATGTATTCTTAGTATTATAATGAAAGAGTTGACTGTTTTGTTTGCCCTGCAAATAGCTGGAAAGCTAATCGGGGCGGGGCAAAACAAGTACATGAAAAATACAAATATCTACAAAATCAAAAACCTATATACTATTGAAAAGCCTTGCAGATTGCACATAATAATGAATAAAAACACAGAAGTTAAGTGATCAAATTGAATTAAGACAAGGATTCTCTGACTATAGTAAGTGTATCTATGTACTTATACTTTATTTATAATCATGGAGATTTGAATATAGTCATCCTCCTTTTCTAAAATATTGAATAGCAATTTGCGGAGAGCTCTTTTGAAAGCATTCTTAGGAAGATCATCGCCAAAGCAAAGTTTGAATCTGAAAAAAAAAATGTTTTTTGTATTTTTGAAAAGAGAAAACAACACCATAGAAAAGTTCTTTTTGTACAGCATCAGATTGAGTACCAATTTTTTTCATGTTTATCGGTTTCAGGTATTTGTATGATAGCCACTCCAACGCTGGTCATAGATGATGACTTGTTTCCAGTTCTCACTGGTTTTTCAGGAGAGTTATTTTGTCGCTTGGTGACCTCGCAGTACTTCGTGTATGCTCTAGGCAAAGTGTCCGTGTTCACAATAGCAGGCATGTCCTTGGAGCGATGGTATTCTATCTTAAGCCCACTTCAGTACATGCTGAAATTCAAGAATTAATAACAGAATTCACTGCTTCCTTGCAGCAATCTGGCTTCTTGGTTTTGCCTGTGTTGGTTTTGTTCCTTTTGGTAGAGTTTTTATTAGCAATCAATGCCATTGGACCTGGGCGCCTTTTCACCGCGAACTCCTTATTGTTTTATACGTTTTCTTTACTTTTTTGACTCCATCAGCGGTGGCATGTTTGACAATTCTGCACATATATTTTGTGATCAAAAGATCCCGTCTTAGAAAAACTGGAAATGCGAATGCCATATCGAAAAGAAAGCTTCTGCGCATGTGCGCTGTCGTTGTTTTTCTGCTGAGTTTTTGTTGGCTTCCAAATCAGCTGTATTACTCTTTATCGGCTTACAACATCACAACTCTAGAAACACCTTTTCACTATTTTACTGTAGTTTTGGCTATGTCAAACTCCTGCATTAACCCCTGGGTATACTGTTTTGCTAATAGACAGATAAAAGCAGGAATTGTGTCACTTTTGAATCCCATGATCAATATCTTGCGGAAACGTAGGATATCCCAAGAAAATTGGAGGAATATTGAAGGACGAATGGGGATTAAATTGGAAGGGGAAAACGGTAATGAATGTATTTTGTTAAGCTACAGAAATTTTACTTTAACTGAGCAAACAAGGTGTTAATTGCGTTTGGAGAGGTTTGCTATTGAAAGCAATTTACGTTTTGAAAAAAGTTGCGGCTAATATTTTACATGTGGCTGCTTGAAAATGATATACGTTTTCACGTCTGCTTACTCTTGGCCGGAAGGTACTAAGGGTTTGCGCTATCCTAGAAATTAATCCCTAAAATCGTCATCACTAACTGAATGCCTAAAACTATGACCAGCCCTTTAAATTTTTAAGTGCAATCTGTAACAGTCAATCATAACATCCACTGACCTTAAGTTAAACTAAAGTAAATGGACACCAACGCAATTTTACATTGCGTGTAAAAGTGATGTCGGTATATTATTTCGGCAGTGGAGTAAATCTTTACAAAGCAACCTTTATTGAATTAGGTATAAACAGATTGTTGTAAAGCCTCACGTAAACTAAGTAGAAAGATAGATAGTACACGACTTTCTGGATTATTTACTAAAGTAGCACTAAGTGTAACGACGTTTTTAGAGACATTCAAACATATAAAGCTAATTACTAAAGACCTAAATTAAATATGTTGACGTATAAATTTATATGCAGAAAAAACAAATCGCCTGGTCACCTAATCATCATCATCGCCTGGTCACATAATCCATAACGGGTATATTTTTTATCCCTTTATAACTACTTGGAACATTATATTCTGTTCTTAACAACGTGCCCATAATTAGTAATTAGTAATTAGCTTTAGTAATTAGCTTTATATGTTTGAATGTCTCTAAAAACGTCGTTACACTTAGTGCTACTTTAGTAGATAATCCAGAAAGTCGTGTACTATCTATCTTTCTACTTAGTTTACGTGAGGCTTTACAACAATTAGTGTTACCTATTTTTGATTATGCTGATTTAGTCTGGGGAGACAAGGACAATGTTTCACTCATGAATGAATTGCAAATTCTGCAAAACAAAGCTGCCAAGTTAATATTGGATAGAACACCTTACTCATCATCTACTGATGCATTAACAGTCTTAAGATGGCCGAATCTACAAGAACGTAGGAAATGTCATCGATGTATATATGCATACAAGTGTATTAATGGCCAACTTAATCATTCCTTGAACATTGTCAAAAGGAGTGATATGCATTCTCACAATACGCGGAATAACGATACCATCAAGCTACCCAGAATTAAGTTTAATTGGGGAAAACACCGTTCCCATTATCACTGTTACAGAGATTTTAACGAGTTAGATAGAACCATAAGAAAATCAGCAAGTCTTTCAATTTTTAAGAAGCATCTTTTTTCTGCTTTCTATAATTAATTTTTTTTATGTAAATTGTTAATCTTTGTGTATTTTGTACATATTTTAATATCTTGATTTTAGCTTAAATTTTTAAATTTTTATATTTTAATTGTATCTTGTAATAATGATTTATATTTAGGACCTCTATGAAAACCACAGTTTGTGATGGAGTTTCCTAATAAAAGATTGTTATTATTATTATTATTACATACTCCCCTTAACAAATCATGATGCAGACAACAAATTCTTGAGTCTTATGCCGTAGTTGGCCGTTACACTTTATTTCACACGTATGCCGTAAAAAATGACAACTTACAGCTAAATATCTTACAGAAAATAAATAAATAAAACAAAATAACTGGAGAATTGAGAGCGTATCAGAAAAGATTTTCGGCCACCGAAGAGAATTGTCAAGAATGCCGAGTAACTGTTCAATTCAGGTGAGTCATAGACTAGCAGTTATACCTATCGATAAATGGTGTTATCTTAACAGCTGGAAATTCACTGAATATATTTTATATTATTAAACGTAAAAAGATAAAACCTGTATGTAATAAGATTCTTATGCAATTTTTAAATTACAGAGACGATAATAATATTATCGGATATTCTCCTAAGATATGAGTTAATTAATTATTACAGAGACGATCGCATATTTTTTTTAAAACATGCTACAGAATCTGTTTTCCTAATTTCAATTGGTGTACTATTCCACAGTCTTGTTGCCGAAACAGCGAAAGAGCGTCCTCCCTTTGTTTCTCTTTTGTATTTAGGACAAACAGCATTAATGCTTAAATATCTAGTGTTGCGGGAGTGCCGTTAATTATTCAAAATTAAGTGTTCATTTAGATAATTCGGCAAAGACGCATTAATTCGCTTATACATTATTATACCATAGAGTTAAGATATTACGTAGACTTAGTGCGATATTACGTAGATATATGTAGTTAGATATTACGTAGACTTAACCCACCCATGGAACCCTCACTCCACTGCATTGCAACAAAAATGACATTCATGCCGAAATGTGTTATGTTTTTCTCCCTCTTTTGATCGGATCATATGTTTACTGGGAAAGTTTATAATTCATGCATTAAAGTTTGGTCCTGAAATATTTAAATTTTAATGTTTTGAGTTTAGAATACTTCATAAATAAACAACCAACAGCAAGCTACAGTCTTCCAAAATTTGGCCCATTCCTCCTGAGTTACTTACGTAAGAAGAAAAAATGAAGGCAAAAAAGAATTGAAAGTTAAATTGATTCTGCCAGAGAGGAACAATCAGCACATTAAAGTTGTCATGCTAAATAGTTATTAAAACTACAGAATATAATAAAAAATATATAACCTACAAAAACGATAATCATAAGCTCTATTCATATTTGTGAAATCCTCACTACCGCTATCTAACTTAGCTGAAGTTCAACCCAATCAAAAGTTATTTTATATTTTATTATACGCATGACTACGTTAATTACGTTGTTGTATTGTATTGTTGATCAATATATGGTATTTTAAAATCTTAAAAAAATTAACTTAAGATTGCATTAGTTGTTCTTGTGAGTTACTTGACTTTACAGGAACATTTTGCAGGTGCCTTGCTACAGTGTTATTTTTAAACAACACACCTGGGTTCTGAAAATAATGATCAGTTTTTAAAGATGTGTTATTGGTTGTGGTTAGCATCAAACATGTAGCCTGGTGATCGCTTTTGTTAGTAGATTCAAGTGCTTTCTTATTATTTAACGTTGTAGAGTTTTTTATTGTCCGCACTAACTCGTGACTTAAGCCTGGTTTTCACTAGCGACATAAACATAAGGATTAGCATAAGCGGAAACATAACAGCGCTAATGTTCACGTGAAAACGGGTTCGACGTTTTAGCATAAACATTAGCACAGGTACAAGCATAAGGATCAGTTTTATGCTAATCTCGTACCCAGATCTCCCACGGTCAGAAGAAGCACGAGTGAGATCTGGGTGCGAGATCAGTGTTACGCTTTTGTCGATGTTTGTTTTCACTTGACACAGATTCTTGTGTTTCTGGTTATACTACTTACGCTTATGTCGATGTTGTTTTCTTGTGTTTCTGGTCACTAACGCTTATGTCGATGTTGTTTTTTTGTGTTTCTGGTTATACTACTTACGCTTATGTCGATGTTGTTTTTTTGTGTTTCTGGTTATACTACTTACGCTTATGTCGATGTTGTTCTCTTGTGTTTCTGGTCACTTACGCTTATGTCGATGTTGTTTTCTTGTGTTTCTGGTTATACTACTTACACTTATGTCGATGTTGTTTTTTTGTGTTTCTGGTCACTTACGCTTATGTCGATGTTGTTTTCTTGTGTTTCTGGTTATACTACTTACGCTTATGTCGATGTTGTTTTCTTGTGTTTCTGGTTATACTACTTACGCTTATGTCGATGTTGTTTTCTTGTGTTTCTGGTTATACTACTTACACTTATGTCGATGTTGTTTTCTTGTGTTTCTGGTTATACTACTTACACTTATGTCGATGTTGTTTTCTTGTGTTTCTGGTTATACTACTTACACTTATGTCGATGTTGTTTTTTTGTGTTTCTGGTTATACTACTTACACTTATGTCGATGTTGTTTTCTTGTGTTTCTGGTTATACTACTTACACTTATGTCGATGTTGTTTTCTTGTGTTTCTGGTTATACTACTTACGCTTATGTCGATGTTGTTTTTTTGTGATTCTGGTTATACTACTTACACTTATGTCGATGTTGTTTTTTTGTGTTTCTGGTTATACTACTTACGCTTATGTCGATGTTGTTTTCTTGTGTTTCTGGTTATACTACTTACACTTATGTCGATGTTGTTTTTTTGTGTTTCTGGTTATACTACTTACGCTTATGTCGATGTTGTTTCTGTGTTTCTGGTTATACTACTTACGCTTATGTCGATGTTGTTTTCTTGTGTTTCTGGTTATACTACTTACACTTATGTCGATGTTGTTTTCTTGTGTTTCTGGTTATACTACTTACACTTATGTCGATGTTGTTTTCTTGTGTTTCTGGTCACTAACGCTTATGTCGATGTTGTTTTTTTGTGTTTCTGGTTATACTACTTACGCTTATGTCGATGTTGTTTTTTTGTGTTTCTGGTTATACTACTTACGCTTATGTCGATGTTGTTTCTGTGTTTCTGGTTATACTACTTACGCTTATGTCGATGTTGTTTTCTTGTGTTTCTGGTTATACTACTTACGCTTATGTCGATGTTGTTTTCTTGTGTTTCTGGTTATACTACTTACACTTATGTCGATGTTGTTTTCTTGTGTTTCTGGTTATACTACTTACACTTATGTCGATGTTGTTTTCTTGTGTTTCTGGTCACCTACGCTTATGTCGATGTTGTTTTTTTGTGTTTCTGGTTATACTACTTACACTTATGCCGATGTTGTTTTCTTGTGTTTCTGGTTATACTACTTACACTTATGCCGATGTTGTTTTCTTGTGTTTCTAGTTATACTACTTACACTTATGTCGCTAGAACAGTTAAAACCAGGCAATGATTTACGGGTATGATTTCGTTGATGACAATAATAAATGTAGCTTTAGTAAAAAACTTGTCATCGCACAAAAATGAATTACAATATGATTTTAAAAATTATACACAATAAAGTTCTTTACATTAATAAAAAATGATGATATTACAATAAAAATTAAAAGGACCGGTTTTTACTAGCGACGTTAGCGGAAGCACAGCACCCCTTTAACAACACTAGCAAAACCGCAAGCATAAGCATAAGGATAATAGAATTTATAAAACAAGATGATATTACAATAAAAATTAAAAGGACCGGTTTTTACTAGCGACGTTAGCGGAAGCACAACAGCGCTTAAACAACACTAGCAAAACCGCAAGCATAAGCATAAGGATAAATGTTTCTTTTTTCTTGTGCTTTCCATTATGCTTATGTTCACCTCATACTAGTGACACCAGCGCATATAATAACGAAATGTATGGCAAAAATGAGATGCTATGTAAAATAACTTTCTGCCGCATAACAGCTGAGGAACATGGCGGGAAAATCATCAAAGAAAAACACAACTACACGCTTTTTAGCCAAGCTATTTCAGTATCCTGATATCTTAAGTTAACAACTTCTAAATTTCTAAAAAATTAGCTCATAATAAAATAAATCTGGGGCGCTGCTAGGATTTTTCAAGGGGGTGGGTCACACTGTGTCACACCCATGGTACTTACCAGATTGTCATGTCGACATCCACGCTGTGTTTTATGTCATGTCGACATCCACGCTGTGTTTTACTAAAATTATCTCACCCAGGAACCACCCCCCCCCCCCCCCGCCCAAGCTACCTACGCCCCTGTAAATAGAAACGTTACCCTGGATAACATTTGAATATAAAAGATTCGTTTAGATCTTAAAACTTTGGGAAATTATTCAAGTAATTTTGTTCCCCGTTTGCTACAGTTTCAAAATAACGACCGGATTTTATGAGGTCTATTTTTGTGCCAAGCTGTCACCGCCATCGCAAACGAATAAATAACATGTAATAATATGTAGATGTTACTAAGCTGAAGTTAAAGGTGATATATTACATCCCGACGGCAGTTCCTTTTTTTAGGAAAACAATTAATATCATTGAAAAGCCAAATGTTCACGTCAGCAGCAACTTTTAAGAAACAAAAATATAATATATAATTAAAATTTCAATTAAAGTGTTGAAGCAGTGAATACATAATTTTACGATTTTTAATTTCTAAATTTCAATAACATTGAATTTTTAATCGGTGTTAAACAATGATATAAAAGAAAAATTAAAATTGAAATACTTACTTCGTGCAATGTGTCAAGTTTTGTCGCAAGTAGCACTTAAAATTATGATATTTTTAATTTGGTCTGTGCGATATACCACCTACGTTCACTACTTTCTTTTCCACAAACAACGATCTAAATTATCTTTGGTGCCCTCTGGTGTTTTTAAACGTCTCTAAACCCTTCGGTTGCTGTCAGACTTTCTTCATTCTGCAAATTGTTTTTCTTCAAATTAACTTTCTCTGAAGTAATACGTATGTATGTAACATAATTATAAAGCATGCAAGCTTGTATATCTCTACATTTAAAAATATTTTGAATTGACAGCAGGTGCGCCACTCATAGAAACCTAAACGCTTCTTCTATTTGCAGTTAATTGGAAAGTTATTCAAATAACCTTCGCACCATCGATCAATAACTCAGTGAATAAACGACCAATCGGCAACTTCGTACCTTTGTTTTTTTAAAGTTCAGGAAATTGTCGAGACCAAGCAAATGTGCTAGTTTTCAGATATGGGAGTATTCTCTAGGCTGTCGTCACTCGTAACAATAGTGACATTGAGATTATTTGTAAGCCCAGAAAACTTTATTTCAGAACAATCTTCGTGTCAGTTTAGACGCTCCACAACAGAGCGAGCATATCTCAAAGTATTAACAAATGGTAACAGTCAATTGCAACAATACATCTTTTCTAAGGCAAAACATTTCAAATGAAGTTAACGCGATAGTGAGTGGCAACGAAAGTTATCGAAATCAAGCAATGGACGTCCGAGAGGTGATTTATGCTGTTACATCGGCTTTATCGTTTTTGCTGAATTTTCTGTTCTGTGTGGTTGTGATAAGAAGACCTGAGAAGTCGAAAAAGCCACATGATACTCTGCTTTTTGCATTGGCCATCACAGATCTGTTAACAGGTTTGTAAAATTCTTTTAAATTTCAATATGAGTTTAGTAAAGTGAAAACTACAGCTACAAATCAAAATGAAAGAAAACTCCTAAATTTAAGTTTGTAAAATATAGAAAAACTGATAAGCAACACCAACCGAAGAGCTTTCATTTGAATGGTTACACTTTAGGATTTCAACCACAGACTCAAAAGTTAGAGCCACCTTGTACAGTACAATAAACAGTACTACAAGGAACTACTGCTTAATAGCTTTCATTTGAATGGAAGTTTTGGCTCGAGAAATGGAGGATTAAACTACAAAAAGGTGGCACAAAATATCTGTCCCCGCTTTTAAGAATCCTGGCAAGTCGAAGACAGTTGACTTATTGCTGTTTATTAATTATACCCAGTGCGCTGGTCTCTTGTGTTAATAACTGTAGTACTTTCTTTCCGACACATGTTATCTAATGAACATGCATGGAATGGAAAATTGGATGAATTCATCAAAGTAAATTCAATTTGAATTGCATTATTGTAAGGTCCACTTGGAAAATTACCTTTTAATATGTCTTATTCATACTTTTATTATCTTGACTAGACATGAATTTGAAAAAAAAAAGCAGAAAACCGAGAATTTAATGGTAGTAGTAATAATAATCTAATGTTGTCTGTTTTCATTATCAATAGGAGTTTTTCTTCCTCTCACTCCAGGCTATGTCATTAGCATTTCCTCATTCCCAGTTCCTGACGGCCTGGCTGGAGAAATCTTCTGCCGTGTGCTCGGAAGTAGATTCGCGCTCTTCACAACGGGAAAGGTCTCCATTTTGAAGGTCACGTGCCTGGCTATTGAAAGATGGTATTCTATTTTTCGACCAATAAGGTACAAGCGCTTTTTCACCCAAAGAAGACTTGTCTTGTACATCATCGCTATTTGGGTTTGCACTTGCCTTTTGCAGATAAACAAGTTTTTTGAGTGGAAATTATCAGGAAGCAAATGTTCACAAGTTAATGCGTCACATGGAGTACAGGGAACGCAGGCTATGATAATTATTTACAGTCTCATTGGGTTTTATATTCCATGTTTCATTTCCTGGGCTTCGTTCGCCCACATCGCACTTCTGTTTAAGACATCGCCAATGACAAGATGCTATGGTGAGCTACAAAGAGCTCAACAGAAAGCGCTACTACGCATGTGTGGTGTGGCGTCAATCATCCTAACCTTGTGTTGGTTCCCAGCTCAAACCATTTATATTCTTTCTCCTTTTGGTATCACTAAGATTGGCAGTCCTCTTCACAAGACGTTTGGAATTCTTGCCATGGTTAACTCTTGTGTCAATCCTTTGATTTACTGGGTAACAAACAGAAAATATAGACATGAACTGTTTAAGCTCTTTAGGTCTGCTAACGTCAACCCTTACGGTAAAGGAAGCTATAATCTCGAACACGAAATGTATTCGATGGGTTCCACCCTGTCTATATCAAGTCAGCTTAGCCATGGAGTGGTTCTTAATTGAGTGTTGTAAATTCAAAACCAAAGCAATTACTCTGTCTATTCACAACAGTCACAGATACACGTCGCCGACGATTGGTTTTGGTTTCACTTCCGATTGGTTAAGAAAGTGGCGCGAGATTTTTTAGCCAATCGTAAACCGTTCTGATGCAGTTCTCGTGTTTTGGGATCAAAACTGTGCTAAAATTAAACGTATTACGCCCCCCCTCACATAAGAACATGATATAATTCTCCAAGAGAACAAACCATTATCAGTTGTTAGCACTACCGCTGATGAAATCCGTAAAATCATTCATTTATAATCCTTTGAATGAAATAATTAACCATGTATTGTACCTGAAAAGATGGATAGACAGTGTTAACACTCTAAATCAGGAGATAGTCAACTTTTTATTAATAACAGAACTATATCAATTTACCATCTTTTTGAAAACTTATTGAGAAAATATTGTGACGAAGACTAACTAATCAATTATTTACGGTAAATATGATTTAGACAGAAATATTCTACATCAATGGCCATTTCAGACTGTTGATGAGAAATTCGATTGACCAAAAAGAACAAGCCATGGGTGTCTACTTACATCAACCTAAAGCCTTCTATACTAACAAGTTATCTCTATTCTGTTACCAAGATTCGCATGATCAGTAATTTAGGTCAGAATTCAAGACGAGACCAGTAAAAGATGTAATCTGAAAGTATATATATATATATTTTAATTTTCTTTTTCGGAGAAGAGATTTTTTCGATATATGTGTAAAATCAACCATAAAGAAATGCATGTGTGGTCGGACAAAGAGGTCGTAATTGTGTTCTTTCGCTTGTTTAACATGCATTTTCGGTTTGCACATAAAATGACGGTGGATGACATCACAGGAACATTTAACATCTCAACATCCCATAAAACCAACCATTAAAATTTATATATTCTTTTATCGTGATAATAATGGATTATCACAATAATAGAATAAATCATTTTTACCGACCATTATAGGATGCCCAGCTGGTGTAAGGATTTAATGAGATGTTTCATTCGTGTTTTTGATAGAAAGGCAATACATATAGCGACACTCAGAGTTGTGCAATATTCTCAACATGACATGGTAATTAATCCACCACGGTTAACAAAAACTACATTGTGAATTTCTGACAAGATTAAAATGGCCATCAGTACCTTCTTACAAATGAGAAACACTTCAAGCAAAGGACTGTAAACAAAAATAGATCACAGCCCTCCGGTTATGGCAACAGAGGTGATGTATGGGTTAATAGCGGCTCTGTCGTTCCTGTTAAACTCCTTGTTCTGTCTGGTTATGGTAAGAAAGCTTACAATGCTGAAAAGACCACATAATATTCTTTTGTTCGCATTGGCCCTTGCTGATCTTCTGACAGGTTTGTACCGCTTATGTTTCTTACTGAGAACATTTTACACCCAAAGCAAATATTTGGTATGTAATAATTCACGAATATTGTTAGTTTTTTGGAAGCCGTAATTAAGAGTGACCATCCAGATGAAAGCTAACGAGGACTTCTTTCCTGTGGTGCTGGTGATACTATATACAAGAAAATTCTAACTCAGTTTGAGTCTGAGGATAACATCCTCAAGACTGCTCATTTAAATGAAAGCAGTATATTACTTTTCGATGGTGTTATTTGCTTTTTAAATACTGTTTGCCATGCACTTTGCTGACGCGCTTTCACCCATTATTCGATAAAAACATATTTTAAAGTCATACATTACTTAGTAAATGGATACATTTTATATCTGCCAGGTATATCTGTCTCACGGCATGTATGTATGTACGGCATTTTGTTCAATGAACAAAGATACTTGTTTTGAACGCCACTGAAATTAATTTCGCAATGGAAAAAAGTTAAGTATCTTCAGCTGTTTCTTTTACGGTATAATGACAGGTATGACAAAACCAAATGGAGGAAAACTCATGGTCGGTAATATCATAACTTCATTTTTTTTAACTGAGTTTATAAATGATTAGACTGCAAAAAGGTTCTCTGGTTAAAATAATTTTATTACTATGAGCTTTTTCGGCCTTTGATGAATGACGAAAAATGACATGAACAAAGTAATATATACAGTAAAACGTGTGAATAAATGAGAAACGAAATGTAAGATAAAAGCAAAATATCACTAAGGGTTCAATAAATGAATAAGTAATAGGACTGAATGAAGTACAATTCAGGGAGTAATCGGCCAGTAATTTGAATCAGCCGAGCGCGTAGCGCTTGGACGAAGTTCAATTACAAAATTAATCGCAACAGTAACAAAATTTGAAATTAAAAAGTCTATGTGGACTCTTTTGTACTCAAAACGCCTAGTTAACAAATTGCTGACTCACTCGGCTGCGCCTCGTGAGTCAGCAACAAATTTTGACCATGTGATGACGTACATCGTGGTAAATAAGAGTCCACACCACGGAAACCGGTGTAAATTTGTTTTTTACAACAATATTTAGAAAAAAAAACAAGGAAAAATCGAAGTCTTGTTACAAAACGTGACAGCAAAGAAAGAGCAAGCGTTGTCTATAACTTTCTCGCAATCTGATTGGTTGTTTTCAAGCGCGCGTGATGTTAGCGTCAGCACCGTTGTCTGGACTCTCATTTACCACTCACGTCGACCAATCAGATTGCGAGTTTAGCGGCAATTGTGGTAAAAAATATTTTATATGAATGAATGAATGAATGAGTGAATGTGAGTAATCTTTGCAGTTAAATCATTTTTAGAATTTTAGATCAATTTTAACTTCAAATAACATAAGCAATTCAGAATTCTAAGTACGTAAAACATGTCGAGATGAGAATTTACTTTATCGTCTGAAGTTTAATAAACTTGGGAACGGTTTCATTACTATTTTAACTTTTTTGATAAACGTATTTATTCGATTAAACGCCGCGGCGTTTATTAAATTTTTCGTGATTCTAGTGCGGCGTTTATTGGAGGGCGGCGTTTATTCAAGGGCAGCGTTTATTACTTCATTTTTACTGAATTTTTAAAAACAGAAACATGTTTCAGTGTTTGTCAGAAATGTCATTTACTTTATCGTTCTCACTTTGCATTTTAATACGATTGCGATGCATATCATAGAATAAAGTTCACTCAATTTCAATGACACTATCCTCTTCGTGATCCGAGTCCAAACGCTGTCCAGTCATGTCGGATATGCTTCCTCGACATCAGAACTGGTACATTCAATAGGATTTGTGTCTGGTTCACTCAGAATTTTCAACTGCGATCGAAACATTGCTCGTCTGCTGCTACAAGGCTGTCCTTCCTTGAGGCAGTGAATCGTGTCGTCTTTCGGTCCGTCCACGGGAAGGTTCAACGCGCAGCTTGAGAAAGATTTTTTGATGACATCTGTGGGAAGCTCGGCCCAAGAATCCAGAATCCACTGCAAGATAGTTCTTCTCGGGGGCGCTTTCAAATTCCCAGCAACTGTTTCCTAAGCTGGACTGTATTGTACTTGTGTTTTGATTATATTCCTCAGAGCTTTGAATGCACTGATAAATATTGTTATAATCAAGGAAAATAATATTTTAGGCTTGCTAAAACTAGATTATTACGTACTCGTTTTTTTGAGTACATTTTTCGAATAAACGCCGCATCTGGATGCGGCCTCTATTCGAAGGCGGCGTTTATTAATATTTTTGCTCTCAAGTGCGGCGTTTATTCGAGGGTGGCGTTGAATCGAATAAATACGGTATATGATTGTAGTTAAAGAAAATTTAACTCTTAATAGTTCCCATAAAACAAGAACAAATTGTCAAAATATAATCTTTTAAAATCTATTAAGTTTCCCCAGTTCTATATTACTATTTACCTGCCACTTAATAACCTCTTCAGTTGGCAATGCGATTCTACAGAGTTCGAGTATCTAATCAAATAACAAGTCTTTTAAAAACCGTTTCTTTTTCTTTTGCTCGACAGCAATTTTCGTCCCTCTCACTCCCGGCTATGTTATCAGCACTACCTCATTCCCAGTTCCCCACGGTCTAGCTGGAGAATTCTTCTGCCGGGTACTAGGAAGTAGATGTGTGCTATTTGCGTTTGCTAAAGTCTCCATTTTGCTGGTCACGTGCCTGGCTATTGAAAGATGGTATTGTATTTTTCGTTCAGTCAAATACAAGCAACATTTCACCCGAAAGAGACTTTTTCTCTACATCATCACAATTTGGGTTTCTACTTGCCTCTTGCAGATAAACAAGTTTTTCGAATGGAAATTGTCTGGAAGTAAATGTTCTTCCGAAAAAGCGCCGTATGGAGCACAGGGTACTAAGGCTTTTATAGTTGTTTACTGCTTGATTGGGTTTTATATTCCATGTCTTATTGCCTGGGCTTCATTCGCCCACATTTCAATGGTTTTCAAGTCATTACCAATGACAAGATGCTACACCCAGCGACGAAGAGCTCAACAGAAAGCGCTACTACGCATGTGTGGTATAACGTCAATTGTCCTGACCTTGTGTTGGTTTCCAGCTCAAACCATTTATATTCTGTCTCCTTTTGGTATCACTAAGATTGGTAGTCCTGTTCACAGGATGTTTGGAATAATTGCCATGTTCAACTCGTGTGTCAATCCTCTGATTTACTGGGTGACGAACAAGCAGTATAGAGATGGACTGCTCGAGCTCTTCAGGTTTCGCAGGATCAAGCAGTATAGAGATGGACTGCTCGAGCTCTTCAGGTTTCGCAGGATCAAGGTGGGCGTGGAAACTATTGCTATAAGAGAACTGGGAGCGAATGGTAGAGGGATGCCTGGTAACGCATTTACGCAATAGCTTGCGATGGTTGAAAAGCGCTTTTAATTTCGCTATATATATAAAGCAGTATAAATTATTGCCACGTCACGTGGGTCTTTTCCCTAACCATTACTGAGGAAACTTGTTTACTAAGAGAGATGGATAAAATAACTCTTAAGACATTTTACAATCAAACATGTCAACAATGTGCCATTTTACACCCTATATAATTATGTGAAATGAAAGAGGCGCCATCCAGCATCCCGTCAAATTATTTATTAAATAGTAGTACAATAATAGAAGTACATGCAAAGGAAAGGGTAATACATAAGAATACTTGAAATGAGCTCCCGTTGAACTTGACTTGTAGATAAAATTTGTTAACCTAACCATGTCATAAAGACTTTGCAATTGCTTATGTCTTTCTGGGTTGGAGCTCAAGTTATATTAATACTGAAAGGCATTTTAATTTACCAACTATATTGATAGCTTCATTTGAATAGTTTTAAAACTTCCTTCAAATTAGCCTTGACAAAGCTTTAAATATATTAACATTCATAGCATTTTGTATGACTTAATGCTTTTATAAAGGTAACTATTCAAAAAAGTTATAATTTAATAATAATGACAGATACATATCCAGGGGCGGATCTAGGGGCGGGGTGCAGGGGTGCGCACACACCCCCCCCCCCCCCCCCTGATATGACCTGCATCTTTCTAATATAACTGGTATTCTGCAAAGAAAAGAATAAAAAACGTGGTTACGTCATTCCTTAGAGGTGCACCCCGTCCTAAGAAAAATCCTGGATCCGCCCTTGATATCACAGCAGAGATTCCGTTCGAAAACGCCCTAAAGGCTGCAGATAGTTTATAATAATAATAATAATAATAATAATAATAATACTTTTGATTTATATAGCGCCATTTCCATCGCTGTCCAATGACGCTTTACAGATTGTAAATATATTAAATTATGTTAAGTTACTATACCATGCTTAAATTTGGAAAAATTACAACAGCATTTCAGAAAAGTAATTATACCAAGGAAATGTATACAGGAGTGCTTTTCAGTCATATTCTCGATCTCTGATTGGCTGCCTAATGAGAAATATCAATGATTATTTACAGTAACGTTTGCTAATCGGGCTTGCCGACTTTCACGCAGTATTGGGAAAGCCTGACTGTAATGTACACCCATACAAAATTCTGCGGAGTACTAAAAAAAACCGTAAAATATCCGACAACTTGGGCTTACTGATTGCTGCTGATAGCTGTTGCTCAGTTGAAACATCACCTTACTATATACAGTTCAATTAAAACTTATGCCGGCATCACTTGTTCCATCTGCGTGTCATTTTCCGGCACTCCTGTTTCTGGAAAAACTTGGGCATTTTCGTTACAGATGAAAAATAAAGAGAAAAACTCGTTTCTGTATTCTTTGTTACTGAGAAAGTAAATCCAGGGATTCACGGTTGAGTTGAACATAGATAATACTAAGGAAGTCTTTACCTCTTTATGAAGTCCGAGACCAAAATTATTCAAAATGTAGATAGTTTGACTGGGGAGCCAGCAACCTGTCAAGACAGCGGCTGTTATAGCACTCATGCGAAACAGCAGCTTTTGTTGAGCTTGTGCCTGCTTCGACCTGCCAAATACGGACGGTGACGTTTTAGCTCGATACCAAATATGGACAAACGAAGCCCACGTAATCAATGTCGGAATAAGAAATGTTGCAATGACGTAACATATAGCAAATATTTGTTGTGCCTTGTCTCCAGTAATACTTGGAACGTACACGCATTTGTTATTTTTAAATTTGCGGTTTAAAATCTTGTGGATTTGGAGAACAGCGCTTAAAACAAAAATAAATAAGAGATACCTTAGCAGCTTCTTTCTGTTAAAATACAATTTGTAAGCAAACGGTCTTATAACTGAAAACCACCGTTCTAAAGCTAAGAGCATGACAGTCAAGACAGATGCCTTGCTGAGGAAAAATACTGCATAATTATTGTCAAGCAAGTAACAAAACAGATGACCCCCCACTCCACTTAAAGGCGGTTCTTCGATGACAGCAAACATCGGTGTAACAAAAATGAAGACACCTACAAAGAAAAAGAAAATTAATGATTATTCGCTCGCTAATCTGTTTATTATTTTTTTATTTTAAAGTAAATAAGAGCATCTCAATTCTAAGGAAGTTCTCGGTACCTATACGGCTGAGAAAAATGCCCAACATTTAACATGACATATGTATGGATGTACAACTTATATCATTCATGCCCACTTGTCACATTATTTGCTGTTGTTAGAGTAAAAACCTTAACATTTAAAATACTGATAAAGTTGACTTTGACTTATTACGCCATTTCTTTACCAGTTTGCTAATACATTACTTTACCTGTCATCATATCCACGACAGCTAACGTCAAAAGCAAAACATTGTGAGGTTTCTTCAGCAAGGTTGATTTTTTGTACAGTAGCAAACAAAACAAGGCGTTGCTCGCGAACGAGGCTGCTCCAATTACACCAAATGTGGCTCCTAAAGCTTCAGTAAAACCCATGTCGTTCACAACATTGATGTCTGCGAACTTTCAATTCTTTAGAAAATGTTCTGGCACTAAAGAGAAATCATATCAAAAGATTTTATGTTGTAAACCTGCTATTGCTGGTTTTCATGTGACATCATTGGAATTCTAAATCATAAACTGCTATCATCAAAAAAAGTTATTCCTTCGACATATTTTATACACGAGTGAAATAAATCGTTGTGGACATTTTAACGCACAAACAGTGCTCTCTTTAATAAGTGTAGAATTTTAAAGCAAAATCGAATTTGGTTTGTCCCGAAACACCGGGATTCTCAAATATCACAAAAACCAATTTTTGCGTTTGTTTTCAATTTTTAAAAACATTATAAAATTGTCATCTTGATAAGTACTAAAGAGAAAACTAGTCATATTTATTTTATACCTGCCAACATGGAGGATACATACTTAGGCCCAGTTCAAACGTCGAACTTCACATGTGCCGAACCTAATGCAAATTAGCAAGAACACTGATAGATTTTGCTCATTTGCATTAGGTTCGGCACATGTGAAGTTCGACGTTTGAACTGGGCCTTAGTCTTGTTATTTTCTGAAATATATTTTCTCTAAGACTGCTACAGAGCTGGATTCCTTGTTTCTTTTTCCTATTTTGAATGCCTTTGAGCCACCCAATTCCCCCACCCCCCATGTATTTTGAATGCCTTTGAGTTTGGACCTTTGACTATATTCAGACTATTGATGTAAACCAAGAATATTGAGCTGTTGGAGTGGAAAAGACGCGGACATACCTAAATTAATGGTTCAAGTGCGGTTACTGAAGGCCAGGGAAGAAATGGATTGAAACTTGACATCGTTGGGCCGCGTATTTCAAGTAAAGTTGTTGTGTCAGATACTTCATCTGTTTCGCAGAATGATTGATTGTGAATATGATAAGATTTTTACCATGCAAACAGAGTCCCTTCCAAAGGAGACTCTGTTAGCAGGGTATAATAATACATAAACAATTTATAAATAGCTATGAATGTCCAATTAAAACTTGAACTAATACCGTCGGTTTGCATTATGTGGCTTGTCATTTGAGAGCGGATCTCTGAAGAATCCTTAGTGAGATGCCTAACCCCTAACCCCTGTAGACATTTTGTATTGCCAGCCGTAATATCGGAAATATTTGAAATATTTATATTGCGACACAATCTTAAAATGTTAATCATTGAGAATCCTGCAGAAGCCAAGCAGGTGCTGACAGAAGTATCTGTACAAAATTTTATAGATAGAAGATCGCGTTGTCAAGTAACTTTTATTCTCTGGACCATCTTTTATTTTTTCTTGCTGTGATAAACTAATTTTGAATCTGCCTGCTCTTGGAATAGAATACAACTTTTAATTAAAAAGTTCCCTTAAATTATCCAACCAATATTTATATTTATTAAACATCCTTTGTATGTTTTACGACAGTGTTTTTCCAATCTTAGAATTTTGGTAAAGCAAAACATAGGAGAAATAAAAACTTAAAAAGAATAATCGCAGAGTGGATGATGGCAATCAAGCATTGATGGTGTTTATTTTGTTGCATGTACAGGGGGTCTCTAGCCTATACAATACAATACAATACTTTATTTAACATGGAAAGTACACTTAGCAGCTGTAAAGCTAGTTTGCAGGTACTCCACAACATAAGATAAAACTAAGAACAAACAGAAATTACAGCCTATGATGGTAATCGAGCATTGATGGTGTTTATTTTGCTGTACAGGGGATCTCTAGCCTATGAAACCCTAAAATATTAATAATATTTCATTGAAAGCAGAAATTACCTGTGGTAGTCGTGTTTCGGGCTGTGAATGAAACGCTAAGCCAAATGAAGTTATAAATCTCTTGAGCAGTATTATCCTGTGGTGAGAAATGCTGTGCAAGGTGGCTCTAGCTTTTGATTCTGTGGATGAAACCCTTAAATATAACATTTCATTTGCGCTATTCAGAGCAGTACTTTCCTGTAATACTGTTTGTTATGCTGTAGAAGGTGGTTCTAACTTTTGAGTCTGTGGATGAAATCCTAAAGTGTGACCATTCAAATGAAAGCTACTGAGCAGTACTTTCCTGTGGTACTGTTTGTTATGCTGTAGAAGGTGGTTCCAACTTTTGAGTCTGTGGATGAAATCCTAAAGTGTCGCCATTCAAATGAAAGCTATTGGGCAGTACTTTCCTGTGGTACTGTTTATTATGCTGTACAAGGTGGTTCTAACTTTTGAGTCTGTGGATGAAATCCGTACAGTGCGACCATTCAAATGAAGCTATTGAGCAGTACTTTCCTGTGGTGGTTTATTATGTTGTACAAGGTGGTTCTAACTTTTGTGGATGACACCCTAAAGTGTGCTACTCACGTGAAATTGCTTTAATGTGGGAAATTAAATAGTAAAAAGTGTTCCCATTTTGTGTATAAGATTTTTCAGCTAAAAATAGCCCTGACACGTCAAATGATTTAATTTCCATATTTTCTGCGTACGAAAATGGCCACATTTGCAAACTGTTTATTCTGCCAAAGTTTTTCGTTCTGATGGATAAAGACTCAAAAGATAGACCACCCCCACACTTTTTGTGTGAAATACACATTGATAAATAATCTAAAAAGATCGCTTCCGGGATAGGAGTCATAAAAATAATTAGACCTTTTGTCCCTCCATCTACTCCTCATTATATATACAACGCGCTAATTCAATTCAATTACTGCAATCTTGTTTGGGGTAATTGTGGTAAAACTTTATTTGACAGGCTACAGAAGCTTCAGAACCGTGCCGCTCGTGTTTTAACCTTTTCTAGCTATGACGCGGACGCCAACTGCCTAACTAGACAACTCGATTGGAAAGATTTGAGCACACAGTTTCAAATACAGAAAATTTCAATGGTTTACAAGTGTTTAAATGGTCTTGTTCCTGAATACTTGTCGTCCAAATTTGTTAAACGAAATGAAATGCGCTATTCCCCGAGGGACTCTGATAACAAACTAGTCGTCCCGTTCCCACGAACTAATTACGTGAAAAACAGCTTTAGTTATCGCGGAGCAGTTCTCTGGAACAACCTACCCTGTGATATGAGAGAAATGAGAGAAATGAAATCTCTAAGTCGACTTAAACGATCAGCATATCTGAATTTTTAATTTAAACTACACACGGCATTCATGAAAAACAGGTTTTTTTAGATTAGTTAGGGTTAGCTTTGTAATTTGTTTAGGTTAGTTAGGTTAGCTAGGTTAGGTTCCTGACGATTTTACCGTGTTTGAATAAAGATTTACAGTTACTGTTACAATATGGTATTAAATTTCGCGATTTTAATTTTCGCGCTCTCTTTTTTCGCGATTTTTTCCAAAACGCGAAAATCGCGAAATTTAGGACGTGCGAAATTTAGTGAGAATAAGGTAATTACAAAAGACATTCAATCTTTCACACCCATTACATGTACATGAATATCAAAATGGCACCTGTTTTCGTAGACCAAAAAATGGATTCGATTAAAGAAAACATATTCATGCTTCAAAATGTTCCTGATTCTTAAGTTTTCTTGATTTTTATCCATAGGTCACAATTAGTTGGCTTCCATGAACAAGATCCAAACACAAAGGCACTAAAAATAGGTAAAAGAAAAAAAATGTAAAACACTCCAGCTCTCAGAAGTAGTCTTCAGAGCAAAGTTATGGAAAAATATATTTCAGAAAATTACAAGACTTACTTTTATAGCGCTATAGTTTCTGAAAATTGAAAAAAAATATATTGGTTTCGTGACATTTGAGAATCCCGCTGTTTCGGGCCGAAACCAAATTTGATGAAACCTTCCCATTTTAAAAAATGCTGTATTACTAGAAGGAAGCACTCTCGGCACGTGATATTTTCACAACGATTTTATATCTTACTGATGTATAAATTTTGTCAAAAAAGAGCTTTGTGGTAGTGATTGAAGTTTTGTATTATTGTGACGTCACATGAAAACCAATAATACGGCTAGAAACTACTTTTTAGAAAATAGATTCAAATAGTCAAAATTTTCCGTTTTCGTAACACAATTTGCGTAGTTTTATGGATTCATCCATCTGCAAAGAACGGTGAAACTTATCCACGAATGAACACCCCAGAAACATCACCACATGGTGTTTTCGAAGGTTTCCGAAGAAATCCCGAAAATTGTTCGAATCCGACGGTCGCACGAACGTTGCCGATCATTTTTCGTTTGCAAGCCTTTTACTTGGCAACTTTATTTTGGCTTCAAGTCTTTGGTCACAGTTTGATAATAGAGAACTTTAGATCGAACTATGAGTACGAGATTAAGTACGAATACGACTTTTTAACACAAAGTATTTTGTTTATACTTTTCCACTGGACAGTAATTTATCTAACGGATAGCGCTATCCACCTTTTGAACAACCGGGGCCTGGTCTGCAACAGGAAGAACCGACAGCTCTGGTGACGTGACTGGCTTGAAATTCAAAAGTCGTACTTGTACTCAATCTCGTACGCGTATTCAAATCTAAAGTTTACTAATATTTTAACAGATCAACGACATTATATTTTCTTCCAGAGTGACCTTCATATCGTCTTCACGGTTGTTACTCAATATTCCATGACAAAAGAGTATCAAACCAGCCGTACCATGCATTGTTTACTTTATCCACTTTCCTTTAGATCGAAATCATTAACAGCAAAAGTAAGACCACGCCCATTTTCTGTTCATGACATGAATCTGTTATGATGTATAATCTAAATATTCCATCCAAACAAGAAAGCATTAGTTTGGTTTTGCGTCCCATCAGTTCATCAAGTGTTAAGAGAACGCTGAACAGTAACGTAAGTTCTTTAATTAATTTTTTCAAGGTATCAGATAGGAAGAAAGTACGTCAATTTTAAGGAGGATTGAAAAAAAAGTCAGTTATAAAATTTGGGGAAATTATTTTATTTTAGCAAACTGAGAAGTCTAGTCAATAGCATATTCATTTCTATGCCTCATTTACAAATTTCCCGACAGCATAGATAATCTACATCTGCAATCGCATGTACTGAGAAAACGAAACTTATAAATATACTTTTTTTCCACTTTTCAAACGTTTTGCTCAAATGGTGGGCCACGTTTCTACTTACACAACGTATTTTTCTTTTGAACATTTTCTTTTGGTTATACACAGTCATGTAGAAGAATGACTTTATCATTGTTTCTATTAATCACAAATTCTCCTTTCGCTGATCTTTTAAGGAGGAGTGATTAAAATGATAATAGTTACTAACAATTTATTATCAATTCAAAACGTTGACCCACGTAGCTTTTCTTTTTGAAGTCTTGACAACATGTTCTTTATCAACAGCCCAGTGCAGAAATGAAGCTTGTCATTTTATTGTTGGCGTTTGGTTCAGTTTTAGTGTTGGGGAAGCCAGCCAACGAAGGTACATACACCTAGAAAGTAATCTGATAAAACTGCGCCCCAAACAATAATCATTAAATAAATACGGAAATCCCGGGGATATCACTTACAATTGTTATTGTGACCACCGCTAAAACCCAACCTTATTTTTCTCCAGAAAAGTCTAAAAAGGTATTCCTTTTTCTATTCAGTACGTAGTAAAATCACATTTTGCTTTCATGTAGAAACAAAGCCAACATGCTTCTTAAAAAGCAAGCTTTGAAATAAAAAACAACAACAACAACAAGCCATTAGAGATTCCAAGGATATTTCAAATTGTCGACTTGCCTCAATAGTCTCATGAAAAATTGGAACTGGAATTTACAAAAAGGAATTTCAATATGCGGAGGTTCATCTACTTTACGACAATACACAAGGACGTTCGCGATATCACTATAGCAGCCCATAAGGGTGAGAAAAATGTAATCACAATGGAACGAAATAATGATTATTTTAACTCAGCTGAAATAAGTGGGAGTAAACTGATTTATTACTCTGTGTACTTACACGATATTGTTTTTTTACACAACGAAGCTGTTTAACCAAAGTAATTCTTACTAATCTGATTTACTTTTGAATATTATTCTGTATAATTTTATACAGACAAAAAGTTTAACAGCTAATTTTACATAGTAACACATAATTGGTCAGCTAAAATTTCGTGGGTAAAAATGTTGTTATCGCAAATAAATTCAAAGATGTGTTTGAAGCCAACAACAACGGAATTCCTACTGACTACCCTTTCTTTACCTACATACTTAAGCAAGCTTGTTTCGTTCATTGATAAAACCAAATTTTCGTGTTTCACTCACCCGCCGACGTAGCACCATAGTTTCGTTAGAAAGTAACCCTTTTGTTGTTTATACACTTGCTTTAACGCGCTTGTCTCTCTAGCTTTCAAATTCTTTACAAACGTTTTACAAATCTTGATGCTTGCTATTGAACAAACTATGTTCAGCTGTTAAGGAGGTGGAACAAAGACAAAAATGAACAATTGAAAGAGTTGCTTACATGACAACTAATCATGAGGGAAATGGTTCCAAAACATTATATTCCTTTCGGTGGATTGATTTTCGAGGATTAAATATCGAAATTAAAACCCGAGCGAGATTTTAAATACAGTATTTCTATTTCAATAATTTTTCTCCGTTTGAAGCAAGCGAATGTGATGTGTACAAACGATTTGAATGTGGATGGCTTGGAATTGATGAAGCAACCTGTTTGAAGAGAGGATGCTGTTGGGACGACAGTAATGGAAATAAAAAGTTTTGCTTCGTAAAGAAAGGCACACGTAAGAATAAATAATGACAATGGTATAATATAATATAATTATTAAATATAATATATAGACAGTATAATATCGATCGATTATAGAATGAGAAATCACATTTAAGCCAGGTGACTGACACAGCCAAAGCTTTACCCGGATTCCTTAATCAACTAAGCGCATTACAACTCTCCCCTTGATGGAATGCAGGTCCATCGCAGGGCAACCTGATTTATATACTATGAAGTTCACAACTAGAAGTATTACTTCTCCCCCCCCCCCCCCCCTGATGGGATGCAGGTCCATCGCAAGGTTACCTTGCTCTCCCCCTGATGGGATGCAGGTCCATCGCAGGGTTACCCTCCAGAATTATTCACCGGTACCCATTTATACACCCGGGTAGAGAAAGACCATGTTTTTGTCCAAGGAAATAACAGGACTGCTGAGACCAGGCTTTGAACAATCGGCATTCAGATCGAAAAGTCCAACGCATTTGACTTAATCAGTATGCAATACTACCTGGTATTTTAGGCGAGAACACCAAGGCCGAGGATTTTAACATAATTACCAATTCGCATTCAAAGTGGGTTTGAATTGAAAGTGCACTTACCATGTACTTAGCAGCCAGGCCTGGTATGAAACCCTTCACCGAGTCATTATCACACCTCGAAAGTTGTTTACAAATATTATCACACTACATTGGCAATGTCTTACGATTAAGTCTAATTACGTATGTATTCTGCATTTCTCACGTGACTCGATTCTTTGTGCAGATCTTCCCGAAGGACTTTGCCCTGTTGCTCCTTCTGAGCGCCAGGAGTGTGGTTATTATGGGATAACAAAGGAGGAATGTTTAAATAAAGCATGCTGTTGGGACGACACAGTTGAAAACACAAAGTGGTGCTTTAAACATCCCGGTAAGTTGTATTTGTAGTTTAATATGTAAGACAGCCAAATGTCCAGACGCTCTCTGTTGCTCGCAGCACAGGTAGCCCAAGCTCACTATGTGAGGAGTGAAGGTGAATGTGAATGTCTGATTTGACCTTTGCTTAAGAAATGTTTCTTTTACCATTCATTACACTCAAATGCTTAGACTTGGTGAAATAAACTGTTATGATTTGTTTGGTGCTAACACTTAAAATTCTCCGTCTAGTTGAATCACCTCCGTTTGGGTGCTACATCTACAATGGCGTATCTGGAACGTGCAAATATGTGTGTGGTCCGGATGAGCCTGACAAAGCTTTTGGAATGTCACAGTGCGAGGGTCGCATCTGCTGTTACGACATCCCGTGGAATTAAGGTATCCCGGCATGCCTGTGGTGCGTTTAGTTTAGAGCGGTTTTCACGTTTGCTTTTGTTTGGTATTACGACACTTGTCATTGGTAAAAAAATCACTTTCTCGTCCAATCAGACGTCAAACCAAATCTAGGGGTGTACCCATGCATAAGACTTGTTCGCAATCCTGGCAACAAATATGAGTTTATGCATGGTTTATACAATGGCAACAAGTCATCCATATATTCCAGTAAATTCCTGTTTAGGCTGACCAAGAATGTTATATTTTTTGTTTTAAAATAGGGAATGGATGACCTGGGATGATCACAAGCCAGCAGCAATAATTGGGGTAAAAAACGCCGCTTGGAGTTAAAATAGAAGTAATCACAGCAAATTAAAGTAAAATAAAAATGTTACATGATCTGTCAAGTTTGTGTCAATTTTTTTGGTCCTGACTCCTGGGAAACAAAATACGGAAATGTGGGAAAAAATGTGAAAAGGTCGCATTTAGGAAGAACAGTCCAGTATTTTTTCAGTGCTGGAGTCTTTAAAGATATCTTTACTGTCTCCAGAGATGGCGGTCTTTTTGGTCAGCTTCAAATAACGTTTACCTCTGACCAGCTGACCAATAGTGTCGTGGTTTTATGGCTCCACTGTTAGTGAACTTTTTCCTTCTTATTATACGTACTGCTTGATAACCAGCAATTTAAGAACCCGTTTTCAGTTTTAATGCAAGAATATGCTGAATACAAAATAACCGCCAAAATAAGGTGGGCACCTAAGATAGCCCAAGGTAAACAGCCATTACAATAACCTTGAAACAGCACCTTGCTTAAACATTTTCATCCTCTTATTTTTCTGATTAAAAAAACTAGTATTGTTATGAATTAGTTTGTTATAAACATGACACAAAGCACGCGTGTGGGACAATCTATTACGCATGCCTGGGCTGCCTTTGGACGTGCGGCAATACACGAGTGCCAATCTGTAAATCTTTTGTCATTGGTGATTGTGAAATACTAAGGTTTTGGACATTGACAGTGTATTTGTTTTGTCTTTATCATTTAAGTTTTATGCAAAGCTTTCAGCCGATGCTGACGTTTCCTATTTGCTTTGCTTTATAGATAACCTTAGATTGTTTAATAAATAATAGTTCTTAGTCTTTGTATTAAGGAGATGTTTTAATAGGCCATTTGCACGATGGCGTCATATGACTACAACTACCAGAATTCATTTCGTTTTTCCTTTCTTATTTAAATTTTGTAATCCCAGTGCGGTTTAAATAACAATAGCCCTAATTTGCACTACAAAACAAAAAACTGAAGGATTCTGGTAGTTGTAGTCATACGACGTCATCGTGCAAATGGCCTATTACACGCACGTTATTATGTCCAACCAGTTGGTTGTACACCGAGAAAATTAGTGTACTTATTTCTCCTATGATCTTTAATTCTAGTTTTAGTTTTAAATTGGCTATTCTAATTCGATTGTTTTGCTCTTTTTACGAAGCTCAGTTGTTTTCAGATATTATACCTCAGCCAACAAACAAACAAAACCTAACCCTAACCTTATCAAATGGATCCTTTCTTATTATAATTAGAGGCAAAGGCAATTACACGTTTTAAACATTAATAAAAATGTTTCGTAATTCTCAGTAAACACAAGTTCTTAGACACTGACTGAGAACTGCACGCAACATTTTTATACCGAAACAGTCGGCTGCAAGTAAATATAAACGTTTATTTTCCGTTCAGTTTTATAGTTGGTTCCTTTAGTTCTAGTAATAGAATATTTTTACGTTGAGGTTACTTTTCTTTGCTACTGGATCTTTGCATTTTAGGATGACAGTGTATAACTAACCTGAGCAAACTAGACTTTTTAAGAAATATGTCACAATTCAAGATAAATATTAAACTCGATTATTTTACTAATGGCGTGCACGCACACCATTTCTGGCGATCCCTGAATTGGTGCAAAAAAAATCTGAACCGTCATTTTACTCTGGAATCTTCAATTGTAGTTATTATGCTTTCTTTATTCCAATTTTAGATATAAAATAATGTAATTCACCTTTATGTAAAACGGTAGAGCTAATATTGATCTATTATTACTGGACCATTGCATTTTGTGCAGTCTCGATAAGACAGTGTGTTTGATCAGTTTGTTAGCAGACTTGACTGCCGTTGCCTTTGACTATAAAGCTCCTCAGAGTTGAAGCAAGTAGAGGTATTGTACTTTTACAGGTATTAAGATATCTATCTAATAGCAAATGCGTTTGTTACGTGTTTAGTTTTCCTGATACCTTATTCTAACTCGTAATTAACTATTTCACTCCCTAGAGCGGCTAGAATCCAATGCAAGAAAAATACCTATCTTCTTTTTTGTAAAATACACGAAAACAAGCAGTTACATTGGAAAGTATTCTCGAAGAGCTTTCATTTGAATAGTCAAACTGTAGAATTTCAGTCGTCCACAGATTGAAACCGGACTTCCTCAAACAACTGAAAATCGTGCCTAGATATAAACCTGAACAATATAAAAAACAATAAAAACAATATAAACCTTGTTATAAAACACTGAACAATGACTCGAGCGCGCTGTGGATTTAATCTTATTTTTTGTCATTTTTGCAGCTCACCAAGATGGAAGGAAAAGTTGTGTTTTTCACGTATCTTTTTGGTGCTCATGTTGTGATGGGGATGCCAACTGAGAGTGATCAAGGTTTTTAATTTTTGTTGTTATTTTTTTTTTGCATTAATTTTTGTCAAATTCCCCCCTACAATTGTTTGTTTTCTCGGCTTATTTTTACATACCCGTCCCCCGCACACGCCCCCACCTCCCAACCCATACTCCGTTCCTATCAGAAACCTTATGGCAACATGCGCAGTGGCAAGTTATACCTTTGCCGCCAAGATACTCTATGTTTGCACCGCACTTTCTATCATTTCGAATCATGCTTACTGCGTCACGCATTCCGCTTCACGTGACACACGTCACTCATCACGCATCACACATCATGAATCTCGCATTATGCACCATCTCGCTAATCTTATGTTTGGACCCTCTAATATGAAATGTAAGACAGCATCCACAACATCCTTTTCAAGAATAACGATCATATTGTCAAAGTTGTAAATTAAAAGAGCTGATTTTGAATTGAAATAATTGAATATTTATTTATTATATTAATTTAATATATATAATTATTCAAAAGCAACTCTTTTATTTTACAACTTTGACACTACGAATGTCATTCTTGAAAACGGATGATGCCGCATACATTGAGACGTCGATCAACTTTTTACTCATGCGCAAAGCGCAATAAGTTAAAAAATGCCCTCCGTTTTTCTTTTTTTCATTTTTATTTTTATTATTTTTTGTGTCACGATTTTGCATGCAAATTTATGCACACATATTTTAAATTGTTCACTTCCAGTTCATGTTCTAATGTTCACGTCTAAGTCTTATATATATATATATATATATATATATATATAGATAAGTGTATGAAGATGTGACATAGAAGCAAACTTCTAACTGTTCCAGCTATTTAATTCGACGTTTCGGCCTTCGGCCTTCTTCAGGTGGAACTATTTACAGGGATAAAAATTTAAAAAGCTAAAAATCCTAACAAGCTTACAGAGTCACAAATATTTATACTATAACTGAAAAATGTAAATAAAGTTATGTAATATGATAAAATGCAAAACAAAAGATTATGTAACGAATAAAATGGCAACAGACAAGAAGGCGCAAACAGCGAAAATACAACAATTCGTAAGAAAACTAAATTACAAAGTGTACTATAATTAGCTGATTAGGTGTTATAGCAGATGCGATTCTTAGATCTGAATTCACGTCTTTTGTTTAGGCCATGAGGGTTGAGTGTAAACAATTGTGCGGTCCAATAAGCTTCCCTCGTTAATAACAATTGATCAAGATAGGCAGCATCTCCCTGGCTAATGATTTTTTCAATGACAATGAAGCTAATTTGCGAAATCTGATGTTCAATACAATTAAAATGGATAGCCAACTCACAAGTTTTTTTGTTATTGAGCATAGATGATTTGTGGTTACGAAAACGTACTTTAAATTCTGTTGACGTAGATCCTACGTACTGCAACTTACATTTGTTGCATGAGGCCAAGTATATAACGTTTTTGGATGTACATGTTAATCTTTGATTGATCTTGTAAATACGGCCTGTGGCAAAGCTCTCAAATTTGGAGTCTTGGATTAAAAATTTTTGGCATAAATCACATCTTGCAGAACATTTAAAACATCCTCCCATTTCTTTCTGTGCCTGATCTAACCTTCTGTCACCACGAAATTTAGAAGGTGCTAAAATATCTTTAAGATTTTTAGTTCTACGATATGCAGGAAAAATTGATTTTGATGGGAAAATATCCATGATCTCAGGCTTATATATATATATATATATATATATATATATATATATATATATATATATATATATATATATATATATATATATATATATAAGACTTAGACGAATCACTGGCTTCATTGTGGTACAGTCTTCATTTACAAAACATTCAATTGTAAACAACGTGGTTTGCAGGAACGATGACTGAATGAAAGGAGTAACTCTCCTCCATATCGGACATCTTCTTATCATGTTTTAAATATATCGTAAAACTTTCTTACGCATGCGCATGAGTATAGGCTGCTTGGAGCCTCTTGTTTTCTTATATTTCCAGTTGAATGCTTTAACAAGCGATTGATTATTCGACCTCTAATTTGAGTCTCATATTTGTACTGTTCACTACCTTTATTCTGATAACTTGTTCTTTGGTTCAATAGTCGTGTTTCGTACCGTGGTACCGGTAATGAATGTATAGGAGAGAGAGCTTACAATTTATTGTACAGTGTAATTTGCTGTATTCCTCCATATCCATTGTCTTTTTTCTCCTTTTATTAGATATCTGTGATATCAAACCTCGAGATCGTTATGACTGTGGATGGCTTGGAATAGATCAAGCGACCTGCGAGAACAAAGGCTGCTGTTGGGATAGCAGTCACCCAAACGCATACTTCTGTTATAATTCAATACATGGCCCACGTAAGTTCGTGGATATCATTGTATGTTCATTTTGTAATAAAATGTACTCTTTTTTCACTTTATGTACTCATCTGGTCCCCGAGGAAACTAGGGATCCGTCTTTAAGAAAGCACAGAGTGTCAGGATCCCAAGGCAGTTGGTGTGTTGTTCGCAATGACTTTACCAACTCAATAAAATGTGGAGCTAGACGTACTGATTTATATGTTTCAATGAAGGGGCGGATCCAGGGGGGGGGGGTGGTGAAATGGGTGAATTTTCACCCCCCCCCCCCCTCTTTTCTGAGACCCTTTCTTTCTTTTTTCTAAAGTATTTCTCAAATAAAAAAAAACAGGCTTTGGTTCTATTGCATTTAAAATTTCACCCCCCATTTCAAAATCCTGGATCCGCCCCTGCAATGGGAAGCTTTATGTCCGCAGGCCTTCTAATAACACTATTGTCTACTTTGTTCGCTTTTTAAACTCGCCTGTGGTTTAACTTTCAGCCCCAACCTGTGATGTGCCGTCCAGTTCTCGATATGAATGTGGATGGCTTGGAATTAATGAACAAACTTGCCTGAAGAGAGGGTGCTGCTGGGATGACAGCGATCCAAACGCAAAGTTCTGTTATGTCAAGGGGAACACACGTAAGATTTAATTTTGGTTCTGAATTAAATTGGAACGAATTGAAATTGGGACAACAAAACATTAATTATTTTCATTTAAACAAATTTATTATGATCAAACCTGGCCTGTATGGAAGGTGAAGGGGGATTCGGACCACACAGACCACACAGGCAAGATAAACCAAATCATAACAGGAAAGGTCATAGGTTATCCCTTTTGGGAACTTACAACTTATAACCTGTCTCAAAATACAAAATTGTGAATGACCTAAATGTAATTTGACGATAATAACCATCAATGTGTTTCTTGAACTTTTGTCACTTCAGATCTTCCCGATGGACTTTGCCCTGTGGCTCCCTCTGAGCGCCTGGAATGTGGATCTTATGGGATAACAAAGGAACAATGTCTGGACAAGTCCTGTTGTTGGGATGACACAGTGGATGGCGCAAAGTGGTGCTTCAAACAACCGAGTAAGTCTAGTTTGTAAGCCCTAGTTGAAGAGCGAAATGTCCAGGCTATTTAATATGCAAATCGCCGAATGACTTTTCGAGGAGAATGAAGAAGCTATCTTGTTTTCTTTGTCAGTGCAATTTTGTGATAACTCGAACTCAAGCTATATTCAGTTTTCTCTACTCCCTTAGCCCCTTTATGTTTAAGTGTCTATTGCATTGCACATCACTAATGCGCATAATATATATTTTGCGTCATTTGCGCCGGCACGCCGTACCAAGAGGATCGGATTTCCTTTCAGGCTACGTTCGCCAAATACATAAGGAGTTAAAATACGTTCTACGATTAAAACTTGGAGGTTTTTTTCTCACAAATGAAAATACATCATTTTTAGTTGAAGGACCGATTGGTTGTTACATCTACCATGGAGTGGGAGGAACCTGCAAATACGTGTGCGACAAGGACGAACGTAAAAACTATGGAATGTCCCAGTGCCAAGGCCGCATCTGTTGTGTTTGTGAGTGTTATTTTTTTGTACTTCAGTGATTAACGACTCTTTAACCTGGGGGATAGGGGTACTCCTCGTACATTTTGCGACCCGCCTCTTGTAACCTTCAACCATTTTCAGGACACAATAAAAAATTATGTAATTTCGCTCCCTTTTTTCAGTGGAGAGTCCTATGGTTAACACCCCAACCCTGGATATAAAATGACATATGAAGTCGTGAGTACTGACGGCTCGTGGATCCACGATACTTTAACATTTATCATCAAGGAGAGGTCAGACGCATTAAAAACCGACGTCAATTTGTTAATCTCACTCCACCAACCCAGCCCATGAGTGCGTGCGAACAGGACAGACCGTAACACCGGGGAATGCGTCCCTTACATTTATCGAATAGTGATGTGGGTTCTTTAAAATCTTCACTTAGCGTATTTAGCTTTGGCATGTGTTGGGGGTTAAGGCTTAACATCACTTCCCATTGACGAGATTTGCAACGATTGTTTACTTTGTTTTACAGAGAATAATGATGACCTCAGCCTCAAGACAGCAATGGAAGTCTTCACAATCAGAAACTAGATCACCCTACCCTCTGATAAATTTAGCCGTCGTTATAGAATCAAATTGACAGTTAGAAAATCACTTAATCTATGATGTAGGCCTTTTAAAAACATATTGTAAAAGCATGAAAATAAATAAAGTTACCGACTGCCTATGGCATAGTCTGTCAATTGCATGTTGTTAATAGTTTTCATTAAACAAACTCTAAGAATGCTCAGAACAAAAAATAGCGACAAAAGCGCGCTCATTGCACCTATGAAAAGCTGCATTTTATTTTATTTTATATTTCGGGTTGTGAAAATGCTCTAAACTACAACAACAAACAACAACAACAACAACAGGAAAATTTGTTTTCAGACAAAGTGTATGGTACCTATACTGGTAATAAAACTATTATTCTTATCATCATCATTTTCAAAAAATTATTATTATTTTTATTATTGTAAATAAAACTAAAAAAAAAATCAATTTTCAGCAAACTACAGCAGCAGACTCATTAGCTTTCAATTAAATTAATGCTTGCTACATAGGATTCACCTGCCACCTACTCAAAAGTTAGAACCTTATAACACATCTATTAGTCATAATAAATAGGAGATAAATTCTACTCAAAGGCTTTTATTTGAATAGTCAGACTAAAGAATTTCACCAACAAACATGACATTAGAATCACCTTTTACAGGCAGCATCACAGGAAAGTACTGCTCAGTAGCTTTCATTTGAATGTTTACACTTTGGGTTGTCATCCACAGACTCAAAAGTTAGAACCACCTTGTACAGCATAATAAACAGTACCACAGGAAAGTACTGCTCAGTAGCTTTCATTTGAATGGTCACACTTTAGGATTTCATCCACAGACTCAAAAGTTAGAACCTCCTTGTACAGCATAATAAACAGCACCACAGGAAAGTACTGCTCAATAGCTTTCATTTGAATGGTCACACTTTAGGATTTCATCCACAGACTCAAAACTTAGAACCTCCTTATACAGCATAATAAACAGTACCACAGGAAAGTACTGCTCAGTAGCTTTTATTTTAATATTCAGTGTATTTAAACTTAGATGACTATATATTAGAAAAGGGGACAATGTCCCGGCGCCAAAATAACAACATTTCGCTGACCTTATTTCCATGTCATTTTGCCAAACGCCATTAAATATACAACTTAATTGGATAAAAAGATATCCTAGAGCAAAAAAGAATATAATTTTGGAGATAAAGTGCAGGACTGCCAGGATGGAAGTGGACTTAATTCGTGATAGGCGGTCGAGAAATCAAAATTGCGAGGGCATTGAAGATCATTGGCGGTAACTTTAGAGGCACAGACGAGAATATGAAGTAAACTTTCAAATCATTCGATTTACCTTTCTTTCCACTTCATAGTCAGTGTATTTCCTCTATTGGCGGTTATGAAAGTTTGCTGAATGAAATTCTAGCGTTTCGCGTCCTCTTTCCACTTGAAGAAGCACCCAGTTACTGATGTCCTTAGCCTGCATGCGAAGCATTTCGCGCGAAGCGCGACACGAGCGCGAAGTGCGACACGAGGGGAGGAAAAAAAATATTTTTTCCTTCCCTCATCTCGAGCTTCGCGCTCGTGTCGCGCTTCGCGCGAAATGCTTCGCTCGCCCCGCTTGGCTCATAAAGCGCCTGTCATGCAGGCTAAGGTTGTCGGATTAATGGGGTTTTACTATAAACAACGAGCTTTTGTTGGGGTCTCTGAAGATAGGCCACCACAGGTGTATGAATACGAGCCGTTGGAAAGGCCTTTAAAGAAAATTAAATGCTGGGGAAAGGAAGCGAGGGTTAGAATGGAAATACATTCATTCCAGGGGGTGGTTCCAAATTGTTTACTCTGTAACTACTGAAACTCTGTAAATCTACACAAGGCTCACTACCCTGGTTATAAACACGTTTCTTTTTACACACAAAAATGCGCCAAGATCCGCGTAAGGTTTCCAGTGGGTACGATACTGAACTCAGTCTAACTGACTTCGTTCCACGACAGATGGCTCGGTACTAAATTTATAAAATTGATTTTTTTCCCAGATCTTTCATCGATACTCAAGTTCCAGCGGCTAAGAAGGCCAGGCGTCTAGGGATGGGAATAAAAACTTTAAAGCAAACCTGAAAACAGTGGTATATTTTGTTTTGTACAATATTTCAGCCTTCTTCAGGTATAAGATGTTCACGGCACTAAATTTACAATGTGTTATACGATGTAATATACAAAGAGAATTTCGCAATATAGAAGAATTTCGTAATACAGGATATGATTAAATCGGAAATAAAAAACAAAAACAAAAAAGTATTACATTTCATCACGTTTGTTCATATCGTATGGCTCTATAAAAGTGTTACCTTTATAGCCGGATACTGTGTGATGTGATTCCCTGGCTTTACGTATCGATTCACGAGAAGTGTTAATAGTTTCTAAAGGAATTAGTTGCATGTCAGAGTTAGAATGGTTAAGACCAAAAAGATGATGCAGCAGTGCTAGTCATAGGTTTAGATTTGATGTTTGTTTTGACCGTCTGTGTTCGTTAATTCTGTCTCTGAACTGAGTCGTCGTTTTGTTTCCCCAATGTACTGCTAGTGTTACAAGTTATCTGAGAGGTGATAGAACGCGCCAGTAGATCAGAAGACCGTTAGTAATGTAATGACATGTACGGTAAGAGCCAAGTGGAAGATTAGTTTCATTAGCTGTGTTTTAAGGAAGTTGTGATTTAACTAGAAGGTCACGAAGGTTAGAGCTCGTCTAGGGATGGGTCGGTATAATAATTATTATAATAATAACTTTATAAGGTCTACCAAATTTCCACCATAAAAAAGCTTTGACAGTACTGTGATCAAATGGTCAGATTTTATAGAAAATGATACAAAAATGCCCAGTTATTTTGGTAAAAGCGAGAAAAAGGTTGGAAGTGGATGTAAGGGCCACGCCTTTGCTCGTCCACTGCATGGCAGACGATGGTAGACTGGGTACTAGATAAAGATGTTGATAAGCGAGCTCACGCGAGCGAGGAAGTGGACATAATTTCCAATCTTGCGTTTATACTTCATTTATTCCTTTATACATTCTTAAGCTCCACGGGATATGGCATGCTTTGAAGTCATTTTCAATTACTGTATCGCTGGATTTCTTGCTATTTTTCTTGCAGAAGGTGAGAGCGAATTGCGCGCGTTATTATTTAGAAACTTTTGCTTTAATAGTTCTTAGTTCTTTATTTCTCTCACGTTTTCTCCTAGTTATACATACTAATCACAGGAGATAACTTACAACAGTCATTTAATATATATACCTATAGTCTTTTTAAAGAGGTAGGACACTTCATAAGTCTAATTGTCTGCAATAAGGATGCTAATTTGAAGGTAGTGATGGAACTGGCTTCCGCCGCCTCCAAAGGAAGGCAAGGAAGCCACTTCCTCTCGAATGTGTTTTTCCTTTGCTCTAATTAAGTCTTCTGGTATTTTAAGCTTAAATTTGACAATTTTTGACTTGGGAAGACTTTAACAACATCACCACAGGAAAGTAGTTTTCAGTTAAATGAAATCACAGACTCAAAAGGTGTGGGGTCTATCTGTATGTACCGGTATCCATGGTCTTCTATTGTCTTCTATTGTTTGTGAGGTATTGTATTTTTGGTCCTGTTTTGCATTTGTATTGTTCCTTTTGTTTTACGTAATATGTGCTCCAGTATATGCAGAATCTACTTCACCTCTCACTGCCGGTTACCAGACCCCCCTAATGGGACGGGCCTAACGGCCCCTTATCTGTTACAGCCGCCTATTATACCTTGGCCAGCTGCCTACTTCACTAAATAATGAAACCCCTGCTCTTATTGTATAACAGCATTTTACATATGAGCAAGGGACTACTTGTCATAATACAAACATTGGCTTTCCTTATAGTTCCTGTCAGTGAAAGTCGAAGCCCGACATGGACACAGCCGAAAGTTCCACCTCAGCTATTGGTAAGCTTTAATTTTCTTCTTTGAATAATCCACTCTTTCACTTTGAAGAAATCCAAGTCAAAATTAATTGAGAAACAAATGGTATGTTTTTTTTTTTAATTTTTGTTAAAATTGGACACTGTTATGTTCTTTTCATCACAGACAAATAGTTAGAACCACCTTGCACAGCGTAACAAGCAGGGCCACTGTAAAGCATTGCTAAATAGCTTTCATTTCTTTGGTCACACGGCAGAATTTCTTTAGCGGACTTACAACATAAAACCGGGAACCACTTTTTACAGCACAATAACAGTACCACAGGGATCAATGTATTTTACTGTACAACTCCTAAACTTGAATACTGAGTTTCATAATTTTCAAGAATTATTGTCACATGTAAGGATTTCATTCTTTGTGGAATCAAAAGATATAAGAAGCATGGGGTAATGATCGAGTTTATATTAGAGAAGGCAGCATATGACTCAAGTAGTTAGAGGTGTCCATGTACCCTCTAATCCAGAGGCCCTGATTATGAATGCAAGTCCACCTGCTCTGACCACTAAGCAGATTTGTAACATGGTGTTCAAATTCTTGGCCATGCAGACTGGTAAGCATTCCCACCAGTTTAGATTCTTAACAATATTTAGTTTACTTTGGATATTTATTTCTCAATGATTTGTATGGTCCCTTATTAGCGTGGCATTGCTAAATAGTCAATACCTCAACACTTAAATAAGTACTTACAGTTTTCTTATTTATCTTGGCTCAACAGTTCTCTACAGAAGATTGTGGCAAAACAAAAGGTTGCTTCTTTAAACCAGGATCTTGCTCATCTCGTCCAAGTGACTGTGATTACTTCATGTCATATATACCTGTAGGATCTTCCATTACATTTGAATTGAGCAGCAAGGAGAGATGGGTATCAGTTGGATTCAACCATAAGGCCATTATGGTACAGATATACTCTCCTGTGGCACTAGTTTTCACCATATCCAGAGCATAATGCCATATTATTATAAATATAAGCACAATTGCTATAATTTAAGGGAAGAACTTCTAGCAAGCAACTGCATCATGCATCAATTTGCCTTAAACTGACTGTTCTCTCATGATTGCATATGATATTAATCACTGTTCCTTGAGTATTCATAACAACCCTAACCCCTTCTATATTCTGTGATTTCAGGATGGTACAGATTCTGTTATTTGTTCATCTCTTAATAATGGAAGCAATGTGATTGGCCATTATCCTGTCAAGGGACATGATACGCCTGTTAGAACTACCCAAGTAAGAACTAGAAATAATTAAGAATGCTCTAGAGACTTTTGTTTCACCTCAAAATATTCTTTCGAGGTGCAATTTAATATTTGCATATATCGTATACAATCAGGATGCCATTAGACATTTTCATTTTATCTTTTGCTGAAGAAGGCAACAGTAGTTGCCGAAAGGTCCAACACAACATGTTTAGCCAGTGTCAACTTTTTAATATCTTTTTATTTTTAACATGCCTGGCTACACACCAAACATTTTTAACATAGGACCAGTTTTAAGGCTTTTAATTATTAATATTCATGTGTCTTATCTTATTTAATTCAATTAAGAAATAAGTAAATGTTCACCTGGTGTTTATGGGAGCATGCCAAGGGAATGAAAATTATGAATACCTGGGCCGGGTTGTTCAAAGCACGATTAAGCTAACTCAGGATTAGCGTCAATTTTAAATCCAGTTAAATAACTCAACAACTGAAAATTTTTCAAAGCTTTCTGCCCTTCAGTTTTGACTTTAACTTGCCTTTACTGCTAGCTATAAATGACCTTTTAAAAACATTTTAAAAACAAGAAATGAAATCCTTGGTTAACTTTTAATCCGGGATTAGCGTTAATCGGCTTTCGAACAACCGGGCCCTAATCTGTTCCAATTACCTTACTCTTACCCCAAAGTATATGTTGTTAAAGAATATTCTTGTTAGATTTCTCTATGGATGAAAGTGTTTTTGTTTATTAACTGTTTTCAATTGGCTATTTTTGTTAATTACAGGAAATAAAAGAGCTAACATTCGAAGGGGTAGCTAGAGATAGTGGGATCACCAAGTGCAGGTATTATAATTAACTTTGTAGACTGAAGCAGCTACTAAGCAGTTGTACCAGGGGCTTATGGGTGTAGTCATTGTGCCGTTGAAATCTAAATTGAATCTAATTAACAGTGGAAAATATTTTCAGTAAATCTTATTCCCTTGGTGGAGGCTAACAGTGGTGTATAGTTAGTGCACTGGACTTCACATCTGAAGGCTAACAATGGTTGTTGTGCACATTGGACTTCACATCTGAAGGTTGTTAGGTTCGAGGCCACCGTGGTCCCTGCTGTTGTGTTGTTTCATAAGACAAAATACTTTGCTCTACATCCCACCCATAGATTGTTTCCTGCAGGTGTCATCATGGTGAAATTAGATCTGCTGCCAATTAACTGTATTTTGTTCCTGTCATTCTGTTGTAGGTTTACAAGGCAAAAAAAGAGCAGCATGATGTCAGTTGACCTCAGCACAGACTTGTTTGTTATATTTGCATCAGGGCCCATAGGTAAAATACTGTCAATATATTACCCTCAGCAACTCCAGCAAAGCATATTAAAGGTTACAGAGTACCTTCAGATCGAAAATTTATTGAAATTTTGTTTTTTTTTGGCGTCAAAATAAAGTTTACAGAATGAACTTTCATCCAAAAAAAAATTATCGAAAAATAGTGAAAATTGATGGAGAAATGACGGTATAACGTTTGTAGGCGGAGTTTGTTTATGAAGCGATGTTTTTTTAAGCACTGTTTTCTCAAAGTTAATTTTTCGCTTGTTGGGGACACTTTAAAGAGCTACAACTCAAAGGGAATTTGTTCGATTTTCCTCAAATTTGGACAGAAGCTAGGCTAACATATAATCAACAAAAACGTGTCAGCGAATTTCTTATTTCTGAAAACTTTTTCGTCAAGAGCCATTTCCGTGCGATCATTCCAATTTTTTTTCTCCCTTTTTCGAAAATATTCTGTAACTTTTCACTGCAATTGAATATGGGAAATCGCCGACACTTTTTTTTTTAGCGCTTTGTGTCCGGAAACACGAGAACAAATCAAATTAGCAAAATACAATAATCGCTTTTAGTTATAGCGTTTTAAAGCTGATTCGGACGTTCGAATTTAGACGTCGTAAAAAATTCGACAATTCATTTTATTACCAAATGGTTTCCATATTTAGATAGCCAGCTCCATAAGCTTTCAATCAATCAATCAATCATCTTTATTTGTTCACGGAATCTCATCATAAAAATGCTCTTCCAGAGAGCCGTGCAATAATATAATCATGCAATAAAAAATAAAAATGGTCATTAAAACTATACTAAATTACAAATATGATAAAAACGATTTCAGGCTTGTCTGCCCTTTAGTAGTATTTGATAGACTATTCCAGAGAACTGCCCCTCTATAGTGGAAGCTATTTTTTCCAGCCTCAGTATATGGTCTTGGTACAAATAAATTATATGTTGAGTTTCTTAGATTGTAAGAATACATAGAGTTTGTACTATTAAAAATTTGAGCCAAATGATCAGGTACATTTCCATTTTTCAATTTATACATTATTATGGCTAGTTGTCTTGTCCTTCGTGTTTCAAGATTATCCCACCCAAGTTCATCCAGTATCTCAACTGATTGTCTATCTTAGTTAGAGGAGGTTATTTTGATATCTGGGTTTAGGTATATTAAGTGTAATCTTAAGACGCTAGAGCTGTTATACTGGAGACACCTCCGAAGGTACACTGTAACCTTAATAATGATTTAGAACTTTGGTTTGCCTTCAAAGAAAAAATAAACCACTATCGTGCTCTCTTTGTTGTTGTAGTTGCTTGAACTGCCAATTGAAAATAATATGTGTTAACTGCACCTAACATTAACATCCACCTTCCAATGTTAAACCATTCGGATTCGGATTTTTTTAAAAAATCCCTGCCCCTGGGTCTTTTAAATGTGGGTCGACATATCAGATTAATTAAGTCCCCTCCTTTGACAAATTACATAATTATATTTTAAGTACATCTCCTCTTATATCTATATATCACCAAGTCTTGTAATTTCTTCCTCATCAAACATTCAAGGAGATGACAATTCACTTGATGAACACAACTGGAAAGCTCACTCCATGAGTCCTGTCAATCTTGCTGAAGTTGAGATCCTTGAAGCTTCAGAATTTGACCTGATACTTATTCAGGTCCATGGTAAGTTTATTTTTTTTTAATATAAGCTTGTAGCCTACTGTTAACCCACTGTACATCATGAAGGACAAGGGGGATGCTGTTTGTGTGATCTCTTGCCAATACCAACCCAGCATGCTTGACCCGCGGGGTGGGGGGGGGGGGGACTCTCATATACAAGCTATATAGGTATGTGCCGCTGTCGAGGGTATGGTTTTCAAGCAGTTTAGTCTGGAATAAGGTATAGAAATCAGAGAGTTTTGGTCTATAATAGGATATCATTTGTCGGGAAACTTATCAGCGGTATGAAGAATTAAGTCTAGAACAGGAATTGAAACTCGGAAGAGAAACAGCCTTCCGTAAATGGAAATAAAATCATCGCGGCAACATTGTTGACAGATGGTTTTACATTAAAATCACTAATAGTGATACAGTTCTAAAAGCAGCAAGTCTAGGATAGGGTAGGTATTTTCGGTGTCTAGTCCAGTATAGAGTTGCAAAATCAGCTTAACATGGTCTGTTATAGGGTAAGAAGTCCCAGCAGCACACATGCACCCAAAAATATACAGAGTAACACCCCCTCACCCCCCCTCCCCCCCCTCCCCCAAGGACCCCATGGAGGACCTACCAAAGTAAACAATTCCCAGCTGGCATATCCCCAGGTTTCTCTGAAGCATTCAAGCTACTCCATGCACCCACAGAATAGAAGCACTTATTGTACATGTCACTTGCTGTATGAAATAAATTTAAGATGTATCACCACAGGCATTTTTATTGTTGTAAGTGGACTATTTAGATTTCGTAAAGGTCCTGTTAATGTCATGTAATATTATCATGGCATTTCCAGAACTAGAGAGCACCAAGAAATTGTTTCAGATTCTTAACAATTTTCATGCCAATTAAAAATGAGAAAATGAAAGACAGAAATATTAATTAAATTTTGATTCTTTCAAGCTGTTTTGATGGTGTTGGCCTGGGTAGGATTTGCCACTATGGGAATTTTCATTGCACGATTCATGAGGCCAGTTTGGGGTGAAAAGGACATGTGTGGAAAGAGGATTTGGTTTCAGGTAAGGCGTATTTATAGTTCATAAATAAATGCTGTTTTCAATTGAGTGTTGTAACACAAAAACCAAAGGAGTCCTTCTCAAGAACTGTAGTAATAACAGACTTATTACATCTAACGAAGCCATCAGAACAATTCAGATTAGAATTAAGTCGCCATTGGTTTAATTGGTTTTGTTTCTTGTTGGTTGAGATGATGGTGAATCACAATTTGCATTGTAATGCAAAATGAAAACAAACTTGAATTACTTTTTATAATCGTGGAAAACCGTATTATTAATCCTCTTCTTTCTTGAGTGTAACTAACTGCCTTTACTCTTTCAAAGTTGTCCTTATTTGTTTATTGATTCTTTTTTGGTTTTGTTTTCATATTTCTAATTTTGCATATTGGTGGGAGGGGGGGAGGGGACAGGCTCCCACCCCTTCTCTTTCAAATTACGCACTTTTTCCAGCGAACCCCACATCAACCACCATTCCTTCAAACGCTTTCATTTTAGATAAGATGTTTGTTTCATGTCATAGGTTCATCGAGCCATGATGGTATCCACAGTAGTGTTCACTGTTGCGGGAGTCACTCTTGCTTTTATATATGTCGGTGGGTGGTCTGAGGTGCGTGTTTTTACCAACATTATATTTTGATAACCGTTAGGTTTTATAGTATATATCACATTCATATACATTAGGTGTATCCCTTAAGGCCCGTTTACACATGCGATTTTTGATGCGATTTTTGTCACGCTCTCCAGTGCAATTTTTGGCGCAAGTGTAAACTAGCAGCGATTTCCTTGTGCGCAACAAAAATTGCACAAATAATCTCCCGTTTTTTTTTTTGTTTTGTTTTTTGTGCCTGTGTAAACGGGCCTTTAGAAGGATGCAGCTTGCTGAAATAAAATTGTTATCTTACTTTAACCTAATTGAAGCCCTGTTAGTACTCCATTCATTCCGTTAGTGACAAGAGCAAGAATATCGTTGGTTACAATCATCATTCCAAAAATATTTCGGCATTTACAGTTTTATCAGTTGCTCTTTCATCTTGTTACCAACTGAAGGTAAATTTCTGACGTGTATGATGTTTTTGTAGGATGCCGGTGCCCATCCAGTCATTGGTATCATTGTACTGTCGATAGCTGTTACACAACCAATTATAGCATTTTTCAGACCTCCTCCAGATAATGGGCAAAGGTATTTTAATGATAGATAGTTTTGACTTTTAACCGGTGTTCAGTTGCAAGGGACCTTCTATAACCACCCCCCCCCCCCCGGGGGGGTACTCAACAAAGTTTTGTACGGGGATGCTCCACCCCGAGGTCCAAACCCTTACCCTTTCATATACCGATTTTGACAGAAAAGGTACCCCTTTCACATACCTTTCATTGAAAATGGCACCCCTTTCACATACCTTTCATTGAAAATGGTACCCCTTTCATATAGCCTTTACGTGCGTCTATTTGATATATTTCGAAAGGCCCTTTTTATAATACTTAAATGGCAGTTTTCCCTACCTTTTTTATGCTGCAACGGCGTGTTTTCGCTACCCTTTCCTATTCTTTGCGAAATCCTTACCCTTTCATATACTTCAACTCGTAAAATCCCGACCCTTTCATATACCTCCAGCCTCAAAAAGGTACCCCTTTCGGGCGGCGCATCCCCGTATAGCCGCCGTTGTAGGTAAATTTGCTTTTTTTAAAGTACTTTGCGATTATTTCAACTATACAAGAGCTAAGTTCATAGGTGCTCTAAGTTTTGATAGAGGAAGGTAATTTTACTATCCTCGTTCTCCATTAAAACTCACATTTGGTCATTTTACGTTGCAGTTGTGCAGGGAACAGCGAAGAAATGTACCTGACGTATATAACGCACGTGCAGAATAGTTATTTTGATAATTATAAAGTTTACTTTTGTTTTGTGAATTCCATTGGATGTTGCCGTTGCGGACATGTTTAAGTTCCCTATTAGCCGATGTACTTGTAATCAACTATAGCATTTTCATACAAACAGTCATACATGAAGCATGTGATGGTCACTACAAAATACAGTTGTGGACAGTTCATTGCTATAGTGCTCGATCTTCATTGAGACATACTCGTGAATATATTTTTTGCATGTTTGTAAATTTACTCGAGTAACATGCAATAAGAAGGCTTTATTTGTTTCTTGGAGCAAACAAGCTAAGTCAGGTAACCGTATGCAATTAAGCAATTTATTGTTTAAAACATGACTTCAGGTCTGTTCTTTGTTTTTAGACGGCTGTTCTTCAACTGGGCTCATCGAAGCTTTGGATTAATAGCATTAGCTTTAGCAGGTACAAGCGCTAATATGAATTTTATAAGGGTTTTACTATAAAAGCTACAACGATCATGTAAACTGGAAATTACGGTGGCCTCATAATTCTGCTTCAAGTAATAGATAAAATCAAGAGAAAATAATCGGACAGAGTCCAATTATAATCTCTTGATAAAATATGAGTGGCACAATTGTATGGATATTTACTTATAAAATTCATTAATAATTCCTTAACTATTTTTTCACTTAAGCAATCATTAAAGTTGATTCACCGTAGTATATAACAACGTTAAATCTAATTTCTTTGTAATTCTCTTTCGTTTTTTTTAGTGGTAAACATTTTTCTTGGTTCAGTATTACCAGCATTTCATCTGGAAGATTCTGCAGTCTATGTGATGATAGTCTATCTCTTAGCACTTGCTATGTTAGTGGTGTTTGAGTTTTACTTGGCTTGTAGCAAAGAAACAGGTGATGAACTTTTTCGAGTGACTTCCAAACCCGAGGATGATGAAGTGGAATTCGACCCAGCTCCCTTAAGTCAAGCACATAGTAACATTAGAAAAGTAAGTGTCCAAATTAAAAATTCATCAAAAATGCCAAATAAATAAATAGCACCGTTGAATGGTACTGCATAACAGCTTCCATTTGAAGGGTGATGCATATGATTTCATACACAGACTTGTCTTGTAAAGATTTGTTTATAAGTATAAACCGTGCCCCTACCATCCATGATAATTATTTATTTATTTTTTCTCAAAAGTACGGTAATACATGCTTGTTCCAAGAGTCAAGCGTTTGCCATATTTGTCCACGTGCTATAGTTTACGGATATAATAACATATAAAGGAGTGTAGGTTTTTGTCGAGAAGATAAGGACAATATTATTGAACTTTTTTTAGTTTTGTAATTCAAGATTCTTATTCCATGAATAAAAATCTAATATTATTATTATTATTATAATTATTGAAAACTCGAACACAGAACCAAGTTTCTTTATCAATGTTATGACTCATTTTAGTTAGGAGGCTCAAGTATAGCCGTAATTAATATCCTTGGTTTATTCACGGTTGGTGGCGTCGGATGTGAATCGCCTCTTGCACTTTCCTTGAAAGGAGGTGACGAACCTGATCGGTGATGCGTACGTTATCCCAGTCAATGGAATACCTACCGAGTATCCTTGAGTCAAACTCAGACACTTTTTAGTTTTGCTGTTTAAAGTCATGTCTTTGAAAGCCATAACCTTTTTTGTACATGTTAAGGAGAGGTGGAATAAACTTTTGAGTGTATTTTATTTTCTCTTCCCACTTTTAGAAAATCAGGCTGCATAATATCATATTTGGAGTATTGATTGTGGTGCTCAGTGTTGTATGTTTGGCCATGTTACTGCTGCTCAACACTCATGAGGAGTCTGATGATGAACAAGCTGTCGATCATTCCGTTCATGGAAATTACTAATGCCAATCGTTTTGCTCCTAGAAATGGCCAAATTTAAATTTAGCTTTAAATTTAGTTTTGTACAATGTTGAATAAACTAACAGCAGCAGCATAAGGAGGAGCTGCTCAACAGCTCAGTCTGGTTTGAATGGTCACACTTTAGAATTTGATCCACAGACTCAAAAGTTAGAACCATTTTGTACAGCATAATAAACAGTACCATAGAAAAGTACTGCTCAATAGCTTTCATTTGAATGGTCACACTTTAGGATTTCATCCACAGACTCAAACGTTAGAACCATCTTGTACAACATAATAAACAGCATCATAGGAATGCACATGCAGCTCAATAGCTTCTTTTGTAATAGTCAGGTTTTTCTGTCAGTTTTTTAAAAGGATTACAGCCTAAAGAAATTTCTACTCTTCTTCCAGTTTTTCAATTGGTGTCCCATTTTGAGAGATGTCCCCAACTTCTTAGTAACACAAGGTAGTGCTATCCAGGAAAAGTACTCAGTGCCCCCTTAATAGAAGTTGCAAAGTAAATGACTACAGGGATTGTACCATTGACATGACTTGTAAATTTTATAACTAGCGAGCTTGTAAAGCTGCGCACATTAATTTGCAATAACTTCTTTGCTTCGCCCTGGTCTATAAATAACTGCATTGTTAAGTTCGCACACAGTACAGTATTTTAGGGAGTCTATTTTTTGCTTCAGATCTTCAATAAAAAGGTAGTTTATTTCACGCTTTTTTGCACGTTTTATACCAATAACTAGATAAAACATATGAGGATGAAGTTCCGATTTCAGACCCCGTTCATCAGAATGAAAAATCCTGAAACGCAGGTAATAAATTAAAAAATTATAAATACAGGTCCAGCCTCGTTTATCATCTGTCGTACATGTAAGTGGTTACCTTCAAATAAAAAATCACCAACGTTATTCAGTGACAAAAAAAAGGTAAATATGTTTCAGTCTTATAAGGCCTATAAACTTATGCAATATATATATAATCGGGAATCGTGGTGGCGATGACGAGACGCCTTTCTCGCGTGGGGTGATTTTCACGTGCGCTTGCGTTTCGCTCGCTCTTCTTTCCCGTCAATTTTAGTAGGTTGTATTTTATTTTAGTGGCTGATGTAACATCGAGATTGGTTCCCCGAGTAATCCTCACTCAGTTCAAGTTCATTTTATTCGCACTTATTTCGTTATAGTAAAATATTACAAAATTAAGAGAAAAATATAGGCGAAAAATTGTAAGAAATATGAAATTACATTAACAAGGAGTGTTGTGGCCAAAGGAGCGAAAACTTTCGAGTTGGCCACTATCACAGTTTAATCCGAACCTTTCACGAGTGGAAGGCTCAAGAAATTAATTTCCTGTAAGTTAATGTTTAACTCATTACAGGAGAATATTGTGGGCTATTCTTCGTCGATCCATGGTACGATAATTAGACACCCCATTCACCCGAGATCTCCAAATATTGTCATGTTTCTCATCTGCAAAAGAAGAAGGAGTGGGAACGAAGCAGGGTCGAGTTAGCGCTTTTTTCAGAAAACTTCTTTCGTTACATTCTTTTAAGAGTGTCTTCTTGACAAGGCACTTTTGACTGATAATCGTCTTTTTTTGTCAGACTTTGTAATTTCCTGTAAAACCACAGGGTTACTTGGTTCTGTTTGAGCGTTGAACTGTGCTTTTACCATTACCATTGCACAAGTTTCCCCGCAACTGACGTCACCGGAAGCTACCAGTGACGTATAAACGGCGTCATACAATCGGGGATAACCTTCACGCTCCACTTTTCCACTTTCTTTTGTTGATATCAGTTGTCAGCGTTTTCTTGTTCAAAATGGCCACAGGATCCTTTTCTTTTTTGGCATCGTTATGCGAAAGTTTTCGCTGGCTTGTTGTGGCCATTTCTAAACACACACACACATTGTTTGTAAACTCGTCCGTTTGTCTTTCTGCTTGTCGTAGAACTACTCACTCGCTGTGGAAGGGTAGTGTCAGTTGTAAAGCTTGTTTTATGCGTTCGTTTTGAGCCATTAGTTAATCGAATGAATGACATGTTACGAGTTTCTTTGAATTCCTGTCTGGCATCGTGCACTTTTCCACAGAAATCATTTTTCCACTTTCGTTTATGAACCTCAATGCCTTCCACCTTGTCTATCAGAACTCGAGTTTCAAAAGGGTTTTTCTTCAAAATGGCTTGGCCCATGTTATTGACTGAAACATTGTGAATGGTTTCGCAAGCTATTTTACTCTCCATCGATTTTTTACGGTCCATCGTAAGGGTTTATACTGCACTGAGTACATCAATGGAAGATTTTGTTTAAAAGTCATTTATTTTCCTGTACAGATGTAAGAACCAGTGCCTGCTTACAAGGTCATTTAGACTTGAAAGGTGATTAGCTAAATCAGAAACAAGACACAGTTAACCCTCGGACGTACACGCGAACGTATACCCCACCGTGGCACGGGGGGGGGGGGGGGGGGGGGGGTGCAACCCTCCCTTGGGTTTTTGCGATGTTGCAATATTTCGGAAATATTTTGCATCTAAATAGATAGCCCGCGATGTGCTTTACCAGATAAGGTAAATATGGGGGTCCGTGACGTCACCCAAAATGGCCGCCAAGACGGCCGCCATCTTGGATTTTACTAAAAATTCAAATTTATTGGGAAAAAGTGGAAATTGTTTGCTAGAGTTGCAATATAACATACAATTAAACATTTTGATGCTTTTCGTAGCACTTTATATGTTTTTTTTTCACTGAAAAAAGGTGAAAACACGCATTTTTATTAAAAATGGCTTGACCACATGTCACTTATGACGTCATATCTCGTTACCATAGCAACCGGTTGTCGCCAAACTTTGCCAAAATGTGTCTTAAGAATAAATGAACAGCTACTTAAAACGGCATGTGCTAACTGAAATGGTCTTGAAAATACCGGAGAAAAACCTTAAAGGGGGGGGGGGGGGTGGCAACCACCACGTCCGAGGGTTAACAAGAACAATGAAATTACTTAATGACCACCGGCAATTGTGTGATAACTAAGTTGTTGTTTTTTTTGTCCTTGAAAAGAAACACCAGCAATGATTTCCTTTTTTGTCACGATTTAGTAATACAGTCGAATCTCCTTATTACGGACACCAAAGGGACAGACGAAAGTGTCTGTATTATAGAGGTGTCCGTATTATAGAGATAGGAATTGTATGAATTTTGGTATCTACGGGACCAGGTGAACTGTCCGTAATAGAGAGGTGTCCGTATTATGGAGGTGTCCGTATTATGGAGGTGTCCGTATTATAGAGGTGTCCGTACTATAGAGGTAGGGATTGTATGAATTTTGGTATCTTTGGGACCAGGTAAACTGTCCGTAATAGAGAGGTGTCCGTATTATGGAGGTGTCCGTATTATGGAGGTGTCCGTAACGAGAGGTTCGACTGTAGTTTGTTAATGTACTATCATCGCTTGTAATTTCAATCTTAATAGAATGCGACGTTCAAAAAGAAATGTGAACCGTACCACGAGTTCATGTGTTTTGAAGTAATATATCAAACACGAGGAACAGTGTTTCATCAGATTTCCAAACACCGAGAAGTGGATTGGAAAAACGAGGCGCAGCCGAGTTTTTTTAAACCACTTCAAGGTGTTTGGAAATCTGATGAAACACTGTTTCGAGTGTTTTATATAGCTTCTCAAACTGATCGTTAAATGCGGAGAAAACGAAGGAATAAAATCGCCAAAATCTATGCAAATTAAGAAACGATTTCAAAACCTCCTTCACGGTAGTGATTTCCTTTGTGTTCTCGTCATGAATTATTAATGAGTTTGAGAAGATGATTATAAATCACATTAGCTTTGTTCATTGACCGTACAGTAACTGAACTAGTTTTATATTGTATACTGTTTACAGTAACGTCATGACTTGTACAATATTTAAATTTCCGATTACTGTGTTCACAGGATATTACAAAATACTTTCGAATTCAGAATGTTATTGAACCTTTCAGTCATGCGGTGTTGTCTGAACTGTTGAGTGCTATACTTTATTTTCCTCTCTGATGGATAACTTTCTAATATACACATGTGAAGTTGTAACTGTCGGATCTTCAGTCCTTTCTAAGATGTTCACCTCTCTTAGAACTTTGAATGTGTACTCCCAACTAGTGAGAACTAATACTGCCATTTTACACCTTCATCTTAATGTATGATCGGGAGCTGCTCACGGGCTTACCCAGTTTTCTGGACGTAGTTGAGTTCAATATAACTTATCTTTTTCAATGAATGCTATCTATTCATCATGCACCTCTGCTACAAGATAGACTCTTCATCTTCTCTTGGCGTTAGCTTGTAAAACGTGTCACGCTGTTTGGGTCTCTGTAACGGATGAGCAAGTAACGCAGCCATGTGGTCAAACAGCCGTGTTGTGCTGCGTGACACCTCCAGTATATAGCCCTCTTCCTCTTCATCCATGTCACAGAAGTAATCATAGATTTCCTACACAAGCATCAAGATGAAGGGTCAGAGCATAATATCAGAAGCCCCCAAACATGAGGCAAGAAGCCTAAGCTGGAACTGTTTTTATCATACTAATATTCTAGTGCCAGAAATCAAAATTCAAGAAAAATCCTAAATTTTATTTTGTAAAATAGTGAAAAACAAATGGTACCATGCAAAAGGACTGCCAAAGAGGTTTCATTTGAATGGTCACACCATAGGATTTCGCTGACAGACTCAAAAGTTAGAACTACACTACATGTCTCCATAATTGACTCTGGGAGTGAAAGGGTTAATCCGGTTCAACAATGATTTAATGAAGGATGTCCATATTTGTTTTATTTAGTGTCTTCTTGGCCTCTGTTAAATCACAAAAAACGTCATTTCATTTTTTGTGAATAGTAATTCCAGCGACATATTTTTGCATCGTTTATCTCAACGTTTTAAAAATTGGCAAAAAAAAAAAACACGAAAAAATTGATCTTGCATAAGTGTTATGCCATATTAAAGTACTCACTTTGCAAAGGTTAAGTTCAGATGGCAGCTCATGAACGTACAGAACATCAAGAAAGAAATATGGAGATTCCAATAGTGATGACAATATCTGCAAACAACGATAATATCAATTTCAATTTAGGTAGTAAGCAGCCTTTCCCAAAATATTTAATGGTGCTTTGCATTCTAAAATTAAGTGTCCCACTGCAGTTGAGACAGAGGGTTGATTACATGACAGTAGCACCACATCTAAAACAGGCCTCAGGAAAAACAATAACTTTTTAATCAACTGTTCCATTTCTGTTAACAGCTGTAACAATCGTGGCACATGGCCAAAAGGTTTTACTAAACTTTGTATTGAAACACTTAATTCACAGCCGTAACACTAACTAGTGACACCCCTCGCAGGTGTTACGGGTTAAGGGTTCAACTGAGAACACTAAAAAGCATATGATAGCAGCATATGGGAACATTTAGCAAACAAATTTACAAACCTGTTTGGCTTCTGGGGACACTTTAGGCATGCAAAGTGAGCGTCCATACACTAAAACTAGTCGAACCACATATGGAGGAGGAAGCAAAATGTCTTCCACTTCTGGTAACTTTATGTTTTCCTTTCTGATAACAAACAGAAAACTCAGATTAATAATGCACCTTGGAAGTAACATTGGCAAGGTTAACAATTAAAAATAACTGTTATCAAGTAATTAAAATTGTTACTTACACTGCTTCAAAAAGGTCACACATATCTGAAATCAATGTCAAGGACATACAAAGCAATGTTCACTTCAGAGAGGTGATGTGGTGCACAGGAAGACTAACAAGTATCACTTCAGAGAAGTGATGTGGCTTCACAGGGAGACTAACAAGTATCGCTTTAGAGAGGTGATGTGGCTTCACAGGGAGACTAACAAGTATCACTTCAGAGAGGTGATGTGGCTGCACAGGGAGACTAACAAGTATCACTTCAGAGAGGTGATGTGGCTTCACAGGGAGACTAACAAGTATCGCTTTAGAGAGGTGATGTGGCTTCACAGGGAGACTAACAAGTATCACTTCAGAGAGGTGATGTGGCTTCACAGGGAGACTAACAAGTATCGCTTTAGAGAGGTGATGTGGCTTCACAGGGAGACTGACAAGTATCACTTCAGAGAGGTGATGTGGTGCACAGGGAGACTAACAAGTATCACTTCAGAGAGGTGATGTGGCTTCACAGGGAGACTAACAAGTATCGCTTTAGAGAGGTGATGTGGCTTCACAGGGAGACTGACAAGTATCACTTGTGAGAGGTGATGTGGCGCACAAGGAGACTAACAAGTATCACTTCAGCGAGGTGATGTGGTGCACAGGGAGACTAACAAGTATCACTTCAGAGAGGTGATGTGGTGCACAGGCAGACTAACAAGTATCACTTCAGGGAGATGATGTGGCTGCACAGGCAGACTGACAAGTACTACTTCAGAGAGGTGATGTGGTGCACAGGAAGACTAACAAGTATCACTTCAGAGAGGTGATGTGGCTGCACAGGGAGTCTAACAAGTATCACTTCAGAGAGGTGATGTGGCTTCACAGGAAGACTAACAAGTATCACTTCAGGGAGATGATGTGGCTGCACAGGGAGACTAACAAGTATCACTTCAGAGAGGTGATGTGGCTTCACAGGAAGACTAACAAGTATCACTTCAGAGAGGTGATGTGGTGCACAGGAAGACTAACAAGTATCACTTCAGAGAGGTGATGTGGCGCACAGGCAGACTAACAAGTATCACTTCAGGGAGATGATGTGGCTGCACAGGGAGACTAACAAGTATCACTTCAGAGAGGTGATGTGGCGCACAGGAGACTTAATTATATTAGCAATGAGTTAACCCAGCCACTTTATTTGTAAGGATACTAAATTCATTTTGTGATAAAATCTTCTCTTCAGGGTTGAGGTGGTTCAATGTGCTGCAGATGACTTCCACATCACTGGTGAAGTGCTTGTACTAAGGGTGAAAAAATGACACAATTATTAAATAATCTTATGTAAAGGTCACATCAAAATGCCTCTCATTGGTCTCCATACAAATGTATGTAGTCTTGCCTGTAGTTCAGAGGAATCACTTTAAAAGAAGACCATAAGTTCTTCTCTCGTTAGTCTGTTATGTTTGATCATGATCATATAGTGATATTACAAGGAATGATCTAATTAATTCAATAAAGAGTTTAAATATAATTTGTTGTACCTTTTGCAAACAGCAACAAAGCATTGAAATTGCCAACTTTGTTTTGAAGTTTGTGGTTGGTTAGTAATATTGACAATGCACCTGACAAGTTCATAACATAGTTTGAATTTCCAAACATTCTTGGCAACTGGCACATGTGGTCAAAGTGGCTGAAATCCACTGTTACCTTAGTGTACAGTTGGCGAACACCATAAAAAAGTGATATATAGGGTTTCCCTTGGCCAGGGTTATGAAATGGACAAGATGAGATAAGGTAACTTCAAGTTTATAGAAAAATAACACTGGGATACTAAAAATGCACATCATTTAGAGTCTAAATTGGAGCTAACATATGGCGAGTTTTACCCAGGATGCCTTGTCATCCAGAACCATGATGGAAAACTGGTGATGGGAGTTCATTTTAGATTTGGTTTTCACAAAGATTGCTATTGACCTTTGGACCAGTTGAAATATTGATCTGCAAAGCAAAAAATATTATCAATCGAAATGTAATAACCTGACTCGCACATATCCAAAATGTTAGAACAGCTGGATCAAGAGAGGATTCAAATGTAATGATGTTAGTGAAAAGGTGTTCACGGCTAAAGTTACACTATTCAAGTGTCGGACCATGCTAGACGTCTGCCAAAAATCAACAAAAAATTTATATGGATCAATGTTTAACACAAAATCTGCAGTGCATTAAAAATAATATGGGCAAGTTAGTATTTCCCGCCTCCCTCCCCAATATTTCGCCCATTTTCCACCAAGCCAGGTGAGACAGATGTACAATGTACTTTTCTTTCACTTGGAAGTTTTTGTTTTATTACTTATCACATAACAGTGCTTTCTTCCGTTAACCCTTCAAGTATTTCAGAACATACCGGTAATAAGATACGTCATACCTGTCTTGAACACTCTTACACTGAAATGACATTGACTTTGTTTCTGGAGACAAATCCAAACACAGGATCTAAAACAGTCAATAATTAAAAACAAAATGCATGATAAGTTGACTTGCCAAATTCATGTTTTTTACTCAAAAAAGCTCTTATACAGTATATAATCACACAATACACAGGGATTATGCAACAACCAGTTACACTTCTTTTTTATAGTTCCCAATTGCTACTGATTTTAAAAGTTGGATAATCAAATATCCCATTTGAAAGATGGTTTAGAATGTATACTTTTCGACTAACTCATTGATCTTATATTAATCACAGGCAGCCCAAGCTCACGTCACGAGAAAGCGAAGGATTAATTATTAGCGACGTGTGGGATGGGACATGACCCTTCGATCCTTGCCCCATCCCCACTAAAGTGAATTGAATAGCTCCTTTGTCTCCCGTGGCATTGCCTCGTCACGCCATTGGTTGATTGAGACAAACGGGAGCTATTTGATTTGCTTTAGTGGGGATGGGGCAAGAACTGAACATAAATCGCCTCTACCACCCTAGGTAGAGAGAAATTTGACCTCAGACCCAATGCTCTACAACAGTCGTGAGCAAGCAATCCATCACAGGCACGCATCCAAAGAAGCGATCTTGGAATTGGTGCCAGAAAGTGCTTATTTTCGGCATAATGCGCGATGATTTTCGGAAACCAGCCATGTTTTATGATGGAAGGGACATAGTGCTTTAACTTTGGCTGGAAAAATCATCAATCAGATGGATTTTTGGGACACAAACCACCTCCAAGTGAAAATCAGTCTCAAACTGAGTGTTTTGCCTTGACTCTGTCTTATGAAGGGAATAACAGTGGTGACAAAACAACCCAAAATGGCTTGAACTATCCCAAAGGACAAAAGAATACACCAGAAGTTAGTTCAATAGAGTCACTTTATTGAATTAATGCCAAAATTTCGCTTTATTAGGCGTTTGAAATTTACGTTATTTTCCCCCATATAAAGTCTTATAAAGCGCTCAAATTTTTAAAATGGCTGCCATGATGTAACCCAATAACGCTTTCATTGAAGGGTCACGTCCCATCTCACACACTGCTAATAATTAATCCTTCACTTTCTCATGATGTGAGCTTGGGCTGCCTGTGTATTAACTTGTAAAAACAGGTGGCAGTTATTTACATTACATTTGAATTTAAATGGGAAGTGGATATTTGTACCAAAAGGCTTCATTATTCAAGCAGTCAAACCTCTCATATATACCTGGGGAGATCACTGACCTGGGAGAAGCGGTTTCTTGACTGACCAATCATAAATGAAAATGTACTAATATTCAACTGTACATACAGCCATGTACTTACAATGTGTTCTGGGCAGTCCACTCGTGGCACTCTGCTTTTAATACTTTCATTTTCAGAACTCTCAGAACTTAAAGATAAACTGTCCCCTGTCCCGATGGGCTGTGTGTTTGGCAAGCTCAGATTGCCTTCCCTCCTATCCTCTTCACCATCACCACTTCCACGTTCCTCATTATCAATATTTATTACTAAATTGTCTTTGTTATCCAACTGATCTTGGGTAAAATCAATACCAGGTGGTTCACTTTGTTTACCTTCCATCTAAAGAGAACTTGTGATCTAGAGTCGAAAATAAATTAAGCTAAATTAAAGAACTGCTTGGAAAAACTAATTAAAAAAGTTGTTATATAAGACATTCTTTCATGCAATGGCTAGGTACTGATGGCAATACAAATTATTACAAATTATGTTCTGATATTGTGTTAAATTTCTTGCTTAATTTTATTTAAAATAAATAAAAATATAGTACTTTTTTCTTGAACTCAAGGGGCCAACACCATAAGAAATTGGGCTCATCCTCGGTGTAAGAACCTGTGAAACTCATGAGTGACGTAAAACAAAGAAAACAAGAGGCATAAAATAATAGAGTCAACTGGGAATGCAATACTTCAAAGGTAAAAAAGAGTCACAGGATCTTAATACACCGAGGTAAACCCAGAAATTGCTCAGTAGCTCTGATTTGGATAGTCTCATTCTAGAACTTCACTCACAGAGTCCACTTTACAGCCACGTTACGTTAAATGTGTTCTACCTCTTCAAGTGAAAGATTTACCCCAAGTAATAATATAATATTCAGCAATGGAGGTTTCCGTCCGCCATGTTCAATTTTTTTAGAGAAACTGGGAACAAACCACCAGAGAAAAATGCGTTAGGACTGGGAACAAGAAACGTCATCTCTGTGCACGTGCGCAGTGGAGTGGTTAGTCAGCAGTCAGCAGAAAAAGATTTTTTCATATCTTTCACCGTGCGTTTCTATTCAAAAGAGTCATGGCACATCAGTAAGTATACATTTGTAGACTTTTTAACTTCTTGATTTATCCTTTTTGAATTACAATATGTGAATTTTGTGCCTGAATCTCGAAGAACAGCTGGTCAAAAACATGTATATTGCGGTTCAAGTTGGCACGATGACTGCATTGTGATGAATCAGTAAAAGTTTTAACATTCTCTCATTTTGCATTCGGTTTATGGTCATAATATCAATTTTTATTTGGCTGATTGTTGAGTTATCAAACTTACTCTGAATATAAAATTCTTGAGCCCTTTAATCTCCGGTCTCTCTATATGATTTTCATTTTCGTGTTGGTTAAAAACTGAATGGTATATTAACGTGGTCTGCACTTCCTGTTAACTTTTCTTATGACACAGGGACGAACTTGCGACGGCTATTTTAAAGAACAAGTCTCGGCCAAACCGTTTGTTGGTGGAAGAGGCTATTAATGATGACAATTCTGTTGTATCTATGTCTCAGGTTTGTATGAAACATGGTTTTCGTGATAACTTTCGCCAAAGAAAGTGCTTTTGTCTTCAAAATAGATTTTACCTCAGTCACTCTTTTTTCACTTTCTGTTTCACTTTGTGTTCACAGACCAAAATGGAAGAATTACAGCTCTTCCGTGGTGATACAGTTCTAATAAAAGGGAAAAAGAGACGAGACACTGTAAGTTAACTATGATTTAGCATATTTGGAAACAATTGCTGTTTGCAACCATAGTCGACAGAAGAAAATCGTTTCACTTACGTAATCCGCTTTTAAATCTATAGGACAAAAGCTATTTTTATTTGAGGCCCAATAATTCAAATTCAGAACAATTATAAATACATTACATAACACTCTGTACATTTGTATCTGACTGTATCTGCCTGGATGCAGGGAAAATCTATGTTGTTACTTTTTTACCCCTATTTGACAGTTATCTGTTTTGTGTCAAGTGCTGATTGGTTTAGCTAAGCTATTTCCAAGGAAAACATTGTGTTTATTTTGAAATTTCCTGGTAAAAATGACTAATAGCTCCCCCAAAAACATGTCGGCCGACAGACGACCAACAGTCGGCCGACAAACAGCCAACAGTCGGCCGACAGTTCACCAACAGTTTACCGACAGATGACTAACTCATACAAATAGCCAGGCTTTATTCAACAAAATTCAATAAACACTGAAATTAAGTCACTTGTCTTACCTTGTTAAGTTAAAACATAAACAAAACCACGCAGTAAAGGTCGGTTTAGATCACGAGTCCGAATCGCCCAACAGTGCATTGCGAGCCTGGTCAATTTCGCTCGTCATTTATGTGTACTTAATGTGTATCGTGATTCTCACATCATTTTTACCTCAGTTAACCCGCAGGTTTTGATGTCACCAAGAAAGAAAGAAGAGATATAATATTCTATTCTAGTTATGAGGGACAATAAAAAGTAACATACTTAAATGCATTGGTCAAAAACTTTTATTTTATTTGGTGGCTCATAAAGGAACCGTTTGTTTGTGCAATGCGATCCTGGTCATTTATGTGTACTTAATGTGTATCGTGATTCTCACATCATTTTTACCTCAGTTTAACCGCAGGTTTTGATGTCACCAAGAAAGAAAGAAGAGATATAATATTCTATTCTAGTTATGAGGGACAGTAAAAAGTAACATACTTAAATGCATTGGTCAAAAACTTTTATTTTATTTGGTGGCTCCTAAAGGAGCCGTTTGTTTGTGGAATACCCGCAAGTATTCTTAGTTAACGGGGTAGAGCTCTGCGATGTGCTGCAACATATTCTCGAAGCGGTCTCCCGGATACAGACGCTGCCAGTTGAACTCATCGAGGTAGCCAAGAAGTTTGTTCTTGAAGGTGCCGATCATGCTTTTCAGCTTTCTTTTCACCTGACCCCACAGTCCTTCTATAGTGTTCGTATGGGCTCCAGTATACGGGTCGACAAAGTTTTCAGAGTGGTTTACCATCAGGTGGATATAGCCGAGGGTATTCAGGTTAAAATAAGGTGAAAATTTGTCTGAAATAATCACTGTCCCGGGTTTGACAAATTCTTGAACCAGTCGTGTTACCAGTGTTTCTCTTGTGCGATCAGGAACACGGAAGGTTAGTGCCCGGCCACTGCCTCTTTCCACCATACCGAACACCCATGCGCCTTTCGAAACGCGACCGCGATTGTATTTCCGCTTGTGACCAAACATGGACTCGTCAATCTCTACTGTCTTCCCCCGGCCGCCTAATCTGATGTTATCATTCAGGATCTTCAAAGAGCAGATATCTCGTAGCTTCTGTAACGTTACACAGACTGTTCGAAGTGATAATCCAGTCAGAATGGAAACCCGCTTGTTTGACTCTTCAATGGACCAAAGGTAGATGACGTACAGCCATTGCCCAAGTGGGATATTCGAATCTTCAAAGAACGATCCTGCTCTAATCGATCGCCTCTTTCTGCAGCTTCTCACTGGACATTCCCAGATAAAACCATCGCTAACGTTTTGCCTTTCGCGCAACACCATGTCTGTTCCGCACTGGCATTTTGACGTAGAAGCGAGTAAGCTATGGTCGACAAGGAAAGTGAAAATGGAATGTAAACTTTGAACTAAGGTAAGTAGCTCAAAATGCCTCATGATTGAAAGAACGTAATATAGAGATTAAAAAGTAGTTTATTGTCATATTTATAACTTACGTCGGATCAAAGGTACCCAATCAGAAACTAGTCATTGAAATGGGAAATTGGTCATTCATATGTTAATTGAGTTAAGTTAATTGGCTAACCTATTTCTAGGAAAACCAATTATCAAACACTCATTGAAAATAACTAACCAATCACAATTAATTGCTTGCTGCAATTTCGATCCGACCGTGTGTATAAAACTGGAATGCTCGCGCAAGTTATCCATTATTCTATTCTATTCTTGTTATCCAACAATCATAGAAACAATGTCTCAGCGAACTTTAAAATGTACCATATGCAGCGGTAATCACTCCAGAATGCATTGTGTTGTTGTCTGCAACAGCTGTGGCGGCGACAAGCGTAAGTGCGGGTGTCGGGCCCAGTCAGCAGCAGCGCAAAAAAAGAAGAATCCACCAAAGCGGGCACGACAACAGAGAGCAGAGATCCGAGAGCAGAGATCCGAGAGCGAGAGCGAGCAAGACGAGGCGCCAACATACGAGCAACTGTGTCGGGAATTCAAAAAGCTGCAAAAGCGACATTCAGAGGTTGGAAAAGCGTACCAGTCCCTGCAGAAGCAACACGACGAGCTAGTTGCAAACCAACAGCAGCGCGATGCAGAATTGGATGAGGCCAATAACGACGCAGAGGAGTTGGCAGACATGGTGCGCGTTAAGGACGGCGTGATCAATGACCTCCAAGCATCCCTAACCGCCGCAAAAGACGAAATAGCGAAGCTGCGGGATGAGCTGAGTCGGCGTTCTACACCCGAACAACCCACAGCAGACAGCGATCGGGACGCCAGAACAGCCACCAGGGTCTCGACACACAGTCTGGCCGGGATCCACGAGCGATACAACAGGGTGATCGAGACCCTTCAACAGCACCGCTGCAGCATGGCGAATGCCTTCCGAATCGCAAATTGCCCGAGGAGCACCGTCCGCGACTTCGTAGCCATCGCTGAACTAAACATCGTAGACAGCAGAGAACATGATTTGGTAGTCAGGGACCAGCAGGGAAGCTCTGTGAAGGAGCTGGAAACTGAATGTCGTCGTCGACTCCGTAAACACTTGCCAGTGATGGCAAACCTGCGGAGAGAGTGCAAGTTGCTGCCCTTGAAATTTGACCCCAGATTCTACGAGTAGATCTCGACGAATAAAAAAAAAACGGCTCCTTTAGGAGCCACCACATGTGCGAAAGCAATGACCAACTAATGATCAGATCGAAATAAAAAAATAATAAAGTTAGGGACAACAAATAAATATCACATTTACATTTACATACATTAAGTCGGCAAAATCCATGGGATATCACGCCAACTATAAATAACATCGAATTAAATAAAAATAACTAAAAATCTGATTTTTTCTAAATAGTCGAGTTTTAAAAGCGTCAATAGATTTACTTAAAACAGTTTCGGCAGAGAGATTGTTCCAATCGATGATTGTTCTTGGGAAAAAAAAAACCTTTGACCGGGATTTAAATAATATTAGGAGATTGGGACTGAAAACAAACATGGCGGACAAAAACAGTTTCCTTACGAACGATGATGGGTTAACCCACAGCTTGATGTCAACTTACCGACAGATAGCCAACAGGTAACCGACAGGTGACCGACAGTCGGCCGACAAACGGCCAACTGTCGGCCAACTGTCGGGCGACACTTTTACCTCAGACCTGCCTATAAACAGTCGGCCGACTGTTGGCCGTTTGTCGGCCGACTGTTGGCCGTTTGTCGGCCGACCCCGGCCGACTGTTGGTCGTCTGTCGGCCGACTGTTGGTCGTCTGTCGGCCGACTGTTGGTCGTTTGTTGGCCGACTGTTGGTCGTCTGTCGGCCGACTGTTGGCCGTTTGTCGGCCGACTGTTGACCAACAGTCGGCCGACATGTTTTTGGGGAGCTATTAGTCATTTTTACCAATTTCCTTGTCATTGCAACAGAGGGGAAAACCAATATTATTTTATTTGCATTTGAGCCCTGAAATGCAGTAAACCTCATCAAATATGGAAATAAAAACTCAGTCCACCCTAAGCTTAAACTTTTCACTCCTGTACTCAGGTAATGAATTCTTTAATTGCGCCAATTCAGTAATCTCTTCAGCATCTATCAACCTTTTGACAGTAAAATTCTCCATTTTGAAAAATGGAATAAAAAGATTTGAAATGCAATTTGTTTGTATGGAAAAATAAGCATCTGATTTTCCCACCGACTTCAACAGGTTTTGCAGACAATTGTATAGACAAGTTAAAAGACTGTTACATTTACATAACCCCGCTGTCTCTGTCAATTGTTATGGAAATAATTAACATCAGATACAGAGAAGTTGTATATACAAACACTGTGTTTCATGCCTTGTTTGACCATTTTCATAATTATGGTGAATTTTAACACATAAAGAGTCTTAATTTCCCGTGGTGCAACATGTATTTGTTAGTTTGTTTGCCATTTTTTGTTTGTTTTTGTATGAAAAGTGAAATTAACCTTTCTTTTGGGATTAAAATGATTGACGATCGATATATGATGAACATGTTGTGGTCCAACTTTTTCTTTGATTTGAAAATTTTCAAAGAAGTTTGATTTTTGTTTTCCTTTGTCTCACAATATGGTAATGAATTTGACACAAAGGAAAATTAAAACTAAACTGGTTTGAAAATTTTCAATCCAAAGAAAAATTTGAATCACAACATATATATATCTGCCTGATGTGAGAGTAATAGTAGTAACATAAGGTTGTTTGTTAGGTTTGCATTGTACTGTCCGATGATTCAATCTCTGATGACAAAATACGTATGAATCGGGTTGTGAGGAGGAACCTTCGTGTCAGACTGGGCGACATTGTCAGGTAAACAACATTCATTTTATATATACTGAGATTTATGGACTGAAGTTAACAGGAATTAGAGCAGGAGCTTGAGGAAGAAATTGAAATGGAAAGGAAAAGGAAAAGGAAAATTTGAACTTTTGTGAGATTGTGGTGTGCAAGACAGGTAGCTGGAAGTAACGTTGACCCTGCAATCTAGATTAGTATCCCATCTGTGGGGTATAGTAATACTTGTGTAATGTCCTATGCAGTATTGCTGCTAGTTGAATCCAAAGTTATGCCTCAGCCTTTTGGGTAACATGTGACCTGAGTGTGAATTGACCTTACTTTGGTATTATTACAGTGTACAAGCATGTCCTGATGTCAAGTATGGAAAGAGGATTCATGTCTTACCAATTGATGACACAGTAGAAGGACTAACAGGGTTTGTAGCATTGTTTTCTTTTAACAACCATAGAATAAGCTTTAGAGTGAGATTTTTTTGTGGCTGATGACTTAATTTTTATCAACAGCAACTTGTTTGATGTCTACTTGAAGCCTTATTTCTTGGAAGCTTACAGACCAATTAGGAAAGGTGGGATTTAGAGCACAATTAATTGGCTGTATTCCAGAATGAGTATTTGCTTCAATTCAGTGACAGAAACCCTGACCTTAAAACTCTGCAAAATGACAGGTACTTATCAAAATTGCTGGATTCCCTTTAAAATGTTAAGATGTATTTTAATGTGTTGTTTTAGGTGATATGTTCCTTGTGCGTGGTGGAATGAGGGCTGTTGAGTTTAAGGTTATTGAGACTGATCCATCGCCATACTGTATAGTGGCACCTGACACTGTGATACATTGTGAAGGAGAGCCAGTTAAAAGAGAGGTCAGTTTTATTTTTCATTTGATTGGTTATTAAAAGTAACTTATTCCTGCAACAATGATGTGCTGTTGCAATTCATATAGCATTGTCTTGTACTTTGTCTCTGTTGTGGTTCAAATTTTTTGTTTGGTTTGAAAAGTTTCAACAGTTTGATTTTTGTCTTCCTGTCTCAGGTTATGGTAATGAATCTGAGACAAAGAAAAATTAAAAGTAAACACAGCATTCTATAAGAATTTGTTGCTTTATCATAGATGTGTACAGATTTTCACCTTTTGAAACAACACATTATTATTGATGCTGATAGGGTTTCAAATAAGTTTATTACTTGCACATGCTCACATTGAATTTGGTAGATATTTGCAGGCAATTATGTTAACAGCATTTATATTTTAATTTAAGATCAAAGCAAAGTAGGCTACTACTTGCATTTATATAGATGCTATAACTTCACTGCTACATGTATGTAGCCTATTCTAATAAAACTACTAAGTGTGAGTGTTACTATATAGAGCATCTATAGTTTTGATTGGTTGACTATAAGACCTCCAAGAAATCTAGAACATGTATGAATGTTAGATTTGTATTCTACCACTGTTAGCTCATAAAGGGATTTTATGTTTTTATTCAGTGATGATATTTCAGGGTTAATTTGTTCAGTGCCGATACATGTATGTGAAAATTGTTATTTAATATATTTATTGTATTTCTGGGCTTCAGGAAGAAGAGGAGTCACTGAATGAAGTTGGTTATGATGACATTGGAGGCTGCAGAAAACAGCTGGCTCAGATTAAGGAGGTGTGTGCAAAACAAACAGACATCTCTCACATGGACACACAGTCATGGTCATCACCAGACACAAACATTACATTGTAACATTTTTTTAAATCTCCCAGAAGAAGACACTTCATTGTCTATGTATCACTTTTCTTAACTTCTCACCTTAAAGTGTAATTTGACACATGATCGTTGCCTTAATTCTGGATGGCGTTTACTATAATATTTCTCATTGATATTAACTGTGTTTTGATGTTCTTTAGATGGTGGAGTTACCACTCAGGCATCCCCAGTTGTTCAGGGCTATTGGTGTTAAGGTAAGTACTAAATAAGACTTGTCAATAATTATCATAATTCAATTGAAGTGAATGAATAATGTTTACCCCAGTTGTTTGTGTTTTTCTAGCCTCCCCGTGGTATTCTCCTGTTTGGTCCACCAGGAACTGGAAAAACACTGATGGCCAGGTACATGTCCGGCTTACTTGTTTTGTGAAGAAACATCAATAAGAAAATGTAGCTTGGCCAAAACTGTATCTTCCAAACAAAGTGTTTTTTTCTGTGCACTCGGTCTTTTTTTTACCCAGGCAAGTAATATAAAAAATACAAGCAGCAGAACTGGTTTGAGGATTAATTTTACCTTTTTTATAAAAGAACAACTTATTGATGAAGCTTATTTATTAAGCATTCCTATTAGTATTCTGTACCAGTTATACAGTAGCTGTATTGTGTTAGGATTTACAAACCTTCATTAAATTTTCATTTCTTTTGAATTTTCCTTATGAATTAATAATGAATTTTATAAATGAGGGTAAATTTAAGGCAACTTTTGTGACATGCAAACCCTATGGTCTTCATATTTTTGCATATATTGTTTAAACAATGTAATACTTGTAAATTGTTCATAGCAGAGCTAAGCTTAGAGAAAACTGTTTGGACATTACTGTGTTTATTTTAGTTAGTTATTTTAATCTCATTGCAGAGCTGTTGCCAATGAGACAGGAGCATTTTTCTTTCTAATAAATGGTAAGATTTTAAGTTTGCCATTGCTTGGTGGAGTTATGGTAGTTTATTATTCAACTGTGGCATCATTTTACCTTATAAGCGAAAGAGAACACGCAAAATATGCGAGCGTATTACACAGTAGATTGCTGTATTACACTTTAGTAGCCTGGTATTAAAAGAATTTCAGTCAAATTATTCCCTTGTTCGATGATTTAACAGATAATACATGTACAATGTACGAGCGGACATTTTACTTATTCCTTGCATTTTTTCTCGCCCCTGCGGAGGCCTGAAAAAAAAACTTTGCAACTCGTAAAATATCCGCCTGTATTATCTGTTAAACTGTTGAATAAGGTGTGTACATGTATGTTGTCCTCTTGGTTTGAAAACATGTATTAAAATCCTACAAGGGTTTTTTGTCATAGGCTTGTTGGAGGGACTTAGTGCTATAGTTTAGTGTATGAGGATTGTATTTGAGTGTTCTTAGTGCTATAGTATAGGAGGATCATACAATGTACATGTAGTTGAGTGTTCTTTTTCCCTTTCAGGTCCTGAGATCATGAGTAAACTTGCTGGTGAATCAGAAAGTAACCTTAGAAAAGGTATGTTGTAAACTTGTTTCACATGTTAATGTGTTTGTTAGAACCAATCATTAATTATTAACGAGTCTAAACAAGGTTTTTCTTCTTACTCTAAACAGCTTTTGAGGAGGCAGAAAAAAATTCACCAGCCATTATATTCATTGATGAAATTGATGCAATTGCTCCCAAGAGAGATAAGGTGAATACAGTCAGAATTGTACTGTAAACATAGGTTACACACACAAACATGGCGTTTTTAAACTCCCTCTAAAGCAGGTGCATTCCATTGACTTGGACATCAATAGTCCCAGCTACACATTTCAGGCTGTGTAAACATAAACTCTTTGCTTATTTTACTCATATCTCTGGTAATTTATTTCTTGCAATTAAGTTGAAGTTAATACTTAACCATTACAGACACACGGTGAGGTGGAACGTCGAATTGTTTCCCAACTGTTGACCCTCATGGATGGCCTAAAGCAGAGGTCTCATGTTATTGTAATGGCAGCTACCAACAGACCTAACAGTGTAGATCCAGCTCTCCGCAGATTTGGTAAGAATCAGTCATCTTGATCTTGATCTGTATAGTCCCTAAATCATCAATGAAGAGACCTCTTGAATAAGCTCTAGTTCAACTTACAATATACTTTATTTGACACTCCTCTTACGGGATTTTGCTGTTAACTCAGTTGTTGACCATGTTATGATGTAACTACACTGTATATGTTTTTTCTATAGGTCGCTTTGACAGGGAGGTAGACATTGGTATACCTGATGCAACAGGTCGTCTGGAAATTTTGCGAATCCACACAAAGAACATGAAATTAGCTGATGATGTTGACCTTGAACAGGTAGTTTACACTCTGTCTTCCCTGTGACAAGGTCTGTTTGCTTTTAAGCTAGAGAAACAACTTCTGCAAAGGACCATTTGATTTCCTATTATGCATGTTCAAGATTTTTTCAATAATTTGGATACATGTCTTGTTATGGACTAATGTGCATAATCATTGCTTTGTGTTGCCAATTGTCTGTTTTTAAGGAAAGGAGATTCCATTTAGAGGCCATATAGGTTCACAAAATAATACAAGATCCTGAACAGAACTTCAGTTTTTTTCTGAGAAGTGAAAATGCAATAAATCATGTTTACCTGTATGTAAATATGCTCCATGTTGCACTTATTAAATTTGCTTAATTTTCTATTTGTAGATCGCAGCTGAAACTCATGGTTATGTTGGTTCGGATGTTGCTTCTCTTTGTTCAGAAGCTGCCCTTCAACAGGTATATATGGTTTCTACCATTTAGTTGTAAATTCAGTTTTTGTAACCTTTTAATTATAATGATATTCAAATTGGGTTGTAATGGATTATTTTTGGAAGGACATTGGTCTAGTGGTTAGGGTTAGGGTTGTAACTCTTGGACATTGTGTCTCAGGCTCATGGCTTTAATATTCTAATAAATATTATTGTCCCAACAGATTCGTGAAAAAATGGATTTAATTGACTTGGAAGATGAACAAATTGATGCTGAGGTCTTGGACTCATTAGCTGTTTCTATGGATAACTTTAGGGTATGTGTTTATGCTCTACATGTGTTTGTTAACATTTACAGTGTGTTATTTGTTTGTGAAGGTTTTTTTCCCAAAGCACAATCTCCTGCCAGTTATTAATATGTTTGTGCAGGCTCACAGCTTTGGAAAATGAACCTGCAGATCTGTCCATATTTGGAAAGTAGATTTTTGTGTTTTCTTCCCATTGAGTGTGGATTTGCAGATAAGAAATTAAGCTTACATTTTAAGTACAAAGGTGTGTGCTTAGTGCTGGGTTTAGGTAAGAGTCATGAAACACGACTCCTTCTTTTGAGAATGTGGATGAAATCCTCAAGTGTGACCATTCAAATGAAAGCTATTGAGCAGTACTTTCCTGTGGTACTGTTTATTATGCTGTACAAGTCTTTGGCTAAGATTATTCTGAAGTGTAAACATTCAGTTGAATGTTATAAAGCAGTTGTTACATGTGGTGCTGTTGGTTTGTTAGTGTTTTATTACATTTTGATTTTGATACTATTAATAGTGACAGGTTAAAGAACTCCAGGGTAACTTGTAACATATCTATGTTGTGTTGTGACAGTATGCCATGGGGGTATCCAATCCATCAGCTCTACGTGAGACTGTGGTTGAGGTACCGACCACCACATGGGATGACATTGGTGGTTTGGAAAGCGTCAAGCGTGAACTGCAAGAACTGGTGCAGTACCCAGTGGAACATCCAGATAAGTTCCTAAAGTTTGGAATGACCCCTTCTAAGGGTGTGCTGTTTTATGGTCCACCTGGCTGTGGTAAGACGCTCTTGGCTAAAGCCATTGCTAATGAGTGTCAGGCAAACTTCATTTCCATTAAAGGTCCAGAGCTTCTGACCATGTGGTTTGGTGAGTCTGAGGCAAACGTGCGTGATGTTTTTGACAAGGTGAGATTTTTTTTATTGTAAATACCAGCAGACAAACTACACTTATTTACCCAAAATTTTCATTCTAAATCAAGCAGCTCATTTAGAAGAAAATCTAATTTAATCTGAATAGGTTCTGTAGAATCACATATGAGAGCACTTCTTAAGCCCCAGCTACACATTCCGACATTGTTATATCACATTTGTTGGTTCAACAACGTGTAGCCAGCATGTTAGATGATAGACTACAAGCAGTCTCTCTTTTCCAGCTTAGTCTGTCGAGCGAGAAACAAAAAAACATTAGCAAATGGATAATGGCTGCACGAAACTGGGGGCGAGGCAGGCGTGTGGGAAAAGAGTTCACGCGCCTGCCTCGCCCCCAGTTTCGCACGGTCATTCTCCCTTTGCTAATGTTTTTTCATTTCTTGCTCGACGGACTAAGCTGGGAAAGAGAGACTGCTCGTAATCTAGTTAGCATGAGGTTTTACTAACATTTCACTTCCAAGAAAAAATGTTAATAATGATGTTAGAACATGTAGCCAGGGCTTTACACTGTATATCTTGTTACTAACTAAAGCTTTTCACTATCATAAATTGAAACATGCCATTTATACATTTCCAAGGTAACATTTCATGACAAGTTTTCTCTTTAATATGGGTTGAGAAGTAAGTTACATGTACATGTAATACTGCTACCAGCATTACTGATTCTAGCAATTTGCAGGATTGGGGAACACAGTTTATTACTAGCATGTTAATTGTTTAGAAAGTCACCCTTCCCAAAGCACAATCTCCTGCCAGTTATTAATATGTTTGTGCAGGCTCACAGCTTTGGAAAATCAAATTGCAGATCTCTTCACTTGGAAAGTTGATTAGTATTTTCTTCTTATTGACAGTGGATTTGCACATATTCTATAAAAAAATATGCAAGTTTGTGTTTCAAGTGCTCAATTTATATCTTAGATATTAGGATAATAACCTACATGCTCAGGTTAGGAGCTCAAATTTTGTGTTCACTGCACTTGACTGGCCCTTGGAGTGGAATGGTTAATAAAGGCTGTATCTGTGTTTTTAGGCTCGCAGCGCTGCTCCTTGTGTGCTGTTCTTTGATGAATTGGACTCCATTGCCAAGGCTAGGGGAGGAAATGTTGGAGACGGAGGTTGGTGCATTGTTATTGAAACAAGACAAATCTACTTTAACAGTTTTAAATAAAATAATTTTTGTTGAATGTATTTGTAGGTGGGGCAGCAGATCGTGTGATCAACCAAGTGCTCACTGAAATGGATGGCATGAATGTCAAGAAAAATGTTTTTATTATTGGAGCCACAAACAGGTTTGTTGAGGCTGGGAATGTTATTAGTAAGGTGATAGCAGGCTGGGAATGTTATTAGTAAGGTAACAGCAGGCTAGGGCTCTTATTAGTCACCGGCAACTCAAAATTTGAAAATGACTGAAGGACAACAAGCATGGGTTTATGACCACCTACCGTACTTTTTTTGTGTAATCAGCTGCTGCCTTGTACCTTAAGGACACCCTGGATAGACTTCACCTGTAATTATATCAATGTTGTGCATATTTTAGTGCAGCAGTACATTTCACTGTGCTTCTTTTCATCCCTTAGGCCAGACATTATTGATCCAGCTATTTTGCGACCAGGTCGTTTGGATCAACTGATTTACATTCCTCTTCCTGATGAGCCAGTGAGTTGACTGATACTTAATTATGTCTGTTACTGTGGGAGAATCTGTACAAAATTAATGTAGGTAACAAGGGGTCAGTATTCCTCCTAGCCATTATTATGTTATGTAAACTGACCGATTGGTTGCTTGTATACTTCCAACAAGTAATATTTCACTAGATTAATAATCAATATCTTACCCCCAGAGATTCTTTTGTTTTGCCCAAATTCAGCACCCTTATCTTACATTTTAATTTTTTGAAAGATGATGATTTTGTTTAGGGTTAGGATAACAACAACAACAACAATCAACGATTTATTTTGAAATAATAAAACAAAATATATTAGCAAACCGCAAATAACTAAAGTAAATTGTGGCGGGTTGCTGCACACTAAACAATTACAGAAGCTCACTATAAAGTAATTGACTGATAACATTAGATACGATATTGTTTGGACGTGACTGTTGTTTTTGTGCGGATGTTGGACAAACTAACAGTGTACCTTCTGTTCTATTACAGTCACGTGTCTCCATTCTCAAAGCATGTTTAAGGAAATCTCCCATTGCAAAGGTGTGTTTTGTTAACCTGTCTTCACCGATTTTTGGCAGTTGTTATTGTTCCACAATGTGGGCATCGTCAGAAAGCCAGCGGGTGGGAGGAAGACAAAACAGTTCACCACACTACACAATATTAAACAACAACAAAATTGCAAAAAACAAGAAACCAGAGGGCTTGTGGAATTAGGCTTCCGCCTGCCTCCAGGCAAAGTTTGTGCAGACAAAGCTATTATATTATTATGAGAAAGAACAGGCTATCTTCAAGTTGCCTTTTCCAAGCAAGTCCTAATGCACAGCTTTTTATATAAGTTAATTCGGGTGCAAATAAAACTCATTTTTCTATGAATGGTTTTGCTCCAGGCCCCAAGGACAAAGAAGAAATAAAATATTAGGTTAAATTAAAGTTACCATGTTCACATTACATAATTATCAAGATTCAGTCCTGATAGTCATTCATTATTAGTTTTGTAACATTTACCAGGCATAACGTAACAGGAAGTGTTAATTATGTTATTCAACAGGATGTAGAGTTGGACTATGTTGCCAAGGTTACTCATGGCTTCAGTGGTGCTGATCTAACAGAGATCTGCCAACGGGTAAGATTTCATCAGTTTATGAGGAGGTCAACATCGCTACCTTATCCTGTAACTATTGACTATCTCTGACATGACTGGTTGACATCGCTACCCTATTGACTATCTCTGACATGACTGGTTGACATTGCTACCCTATTGACTATCTCTGACATGACTGGTTGACATGGCTACCCTATTGACTATCTCTGACATGACTGGTTGACATTGCTACCCTATTGACTATCTCTGACATGACTGGTTGACATCGCTACCCTATTGACTATCTCTGACATGACTGGTTGACATGGCTACCCTATTGACTATCTCTGACATGACTGGTTGACATGGCTACCCTATTGACTATCTCTGACATGACTGGTTGACATTGCTACCCTATTGACTATCTCTGACATGACTGGTTGACATGGCTACCCTATTGACTATCTCTGACATGACTGGTTGACATTGCTACCCTATTGACTATCTCTGACATGACTGGTTGACATGGCTACCCTATTGACTATCTCTGACATAACTGGTGGACATGGCTACCCTATTGACTATCTCTGACATGACTGGTTGACATGGCTACCCTATTGACTATCTCTGACTTGACTGGTTGACATGGCTACCCTATTGACTATCTCTGACGTGACTGGTTGACATGGCTACCCTATTGACTATCTCTGACATGACTGGTTGACATGGCTACCCTATTGACTATCTCTGACATGACTGGTTGACATCGCTACCCTATTGACTATCTCTGACATGACTGGTTGACATTGCTACCCTATTGACTATCTCTGACATGACTGGTTGACATTGCTACCCTATTGACTATCTCTGACATGACTGGTTGACATTGCTACCCTATTGACTATCTCTGACATGACTGGTTGACATCGCTATCCTATTGACTATCTCTGACATGACTGGTTGACATCGCTACCCTATTGACTATCTCTGACACCTGCTTACTTGACTATTGCTTCAAACCACTTGAATGTTTAACTTAGTAGGAGTCTTGTGCAGTATCATTAATTTGATACTGTTGGTGATTTAATAGGCCCTTTTGCATAATGTCATAACATGGCATGCATAACAATAGTGCCATCCAGTCACGGTTCAGTGATCGGAATGTTCCATTGTCTATTCATTGTTTTTGAAATCCCATGCCATCCAGTCACTCATTGTTTTGACATATTTGTGATGTCATGCAGAGGACCTATTAGTGCATTGGTGATTTGTTTTCTAATTTGTGCTATTCACAGTTATTATTATGCACACTGTAACTTGTCTTCATCATGTTTCCTCTAGTTACATACAATTGTCATAACTGATGTGTTTTCTTGTAGGCATGTAAGCTGGCCATCAGAGAATCAATTGAGACAGAAATCCGTAGAGAAAGGGAGAGGGCTGACAATCCAGATTTGGACATGGTGAGTGCTTTTTGATACACAGTACAGTCAAACATCTTTAATATGGACATCAAAGGCACATAGCCCAGTGTACATATGCTGTAAAAACTGGCAGACAAGCCACACCCCAAGTTTTGAAGTTCAAATTTTGAAAAACAAAAGTTGAGTCACAAGAGGATAAGCTGTATGGAACACAAGGTAAACTTTGGTCCTATCCATCAAATCATCTTATTTCAAAACAAATCACACTCTGGATGTTCGGTCCATGCCACAATAAGCTTGGTAACCACACAAATATCTTGAGCAAGTGTTTCTATTTAGCCTGGTTACTAAGTCAACCAAGATGGCGGCTTGTTTACAAACCCGTTTCATTGGTTTTAGTAACAATTTATGTGCGATTCTCATGGCTGTAAATAAAGATCAGGGGTTGGGGATTTTACCCAGCTATTATGTATTTGATCTCCACTTTGACAGAAAAACAAAACATTTGAAACACTAGAAACCTATTTTTCTTGGCTACTTTCTTCACTTCCCCACCTAATTAAAAAAGTGGTGACAGTTCTGGACACTGAAGAGCTACATGTGCATGTATTATCTCAGGATCTGGTAGACCTCCTTTAACAATAAGCCTGTAATGCCACTTGTAGGAAGTGGAAGATGAGGATCCTGTTCCAGAGATTAGACGAGACCATTTTGAAGATGCCATGAGATTTGCTCGCAGGTCCGTCAGTGATAATGACATCCGCAAATATGAAATGTTTGCACAGACTCTCCAGCAGAGCCGTGGATTTGGTGGAAACTTCAGGTGAGCTGATTATTAAACAGTGACAAAGTGGAAATTAAAACAAACCATACCACAAGATAGCACTACTTTACAGTATTTATTTGAATGGTTACACTTTAGCATTTCATCCCAAAACAAAAGTTAAAGCCACCTTGTACAGTATGATAAACAGCACCATAGGAAAGGACTGCTCAGTAGCCTTCATTTGAATGGTCACACTTCAGGATTTCATCCACAGACTCAAAAATTAGAACAATCTTGTACAGCATAATAAACAGTACCACAGGAAAGTACTGCCCAGTAGCCTCCATTTGAATGGTCACACTTTAGGATTTCATCCACAGACTCAAAAATTAGAACAATCTTGTACAGCATAATAAACAGTACCACAGGAAAGTACTGCTCAGTAGCTTTCATTTGAATGGTCATACTTTAGGATTTCATCCACAGACTCAAAAGTTAGAACCACCTTGTACAGCAAAATAAACAGCACCACAGGAAAGTACTGCTCAGTAGCTTTTATTTGAATGGTTACACTTTAGGATTTCATCCACAGACTCAAAAGTTAGAACAATCTTGTACAGCATAGTAAACAGTACCGCAGGAAAGTACTGCTCAGTAGCTTTTATTTGAATGGTTGGATTTCATCCACTAACTAAAAAGTTAGAATCACCTTGTACAGTGGAGGAATAAACAGCACCACAGAAAAGCACTGCTTTAAATGGTCACATTAGCAGACCCATACAATGGAATGACTTTAAATGATTCAAGGTCTATATATTCTGCAGGTTCCCAAATCAGGCTGGTGGCAGTGGATCCCAGGGTGGTCAGGGTGGATCTGGTACTAATGATCCTGACTTATATGATGATGGAGATGATGATCTGTACAGTTAGAACAAAATCTGCGCATATTCAGTTTTATTTTTGTCAATATTCTGAAGTTTAAGAGTGGCCTCAATGCAAGACATGTTCCTGTGGTGGTTGTATATCTTGAACACTATTTGTTGTTAACTTGATGAAAAAAATCTGTATTAAAGACAATGTAGAGCTTAGCTTCCAAATGTCAAAAATGTGATGGAATAGACACTATTGATATTTAATAAAATACATTTAGAAGATGATTTTTATTTGATAACAGAGAACCAGCCTTGGGGTTTGGATTACCTAACCTATTCTTGGGCAGCTGCGCTTGTTGCAGAATTTAATTTAATAACTGTGTGTGTGTGGGAGGGGGGATTTAGCCCTCCAGCCCCTCCCCCCTGTTACTAAGGAAGTGATATACATGTTGGACCAACATTTTGCCAGGCATTTTGTTGGATACATCAATGTGCAGACAGATGGGCTCCAACAATGTTGGATCACATTACCCACATACCCAACATCAGGATGCATCATTGTTGGGCTATGTTGCCTAGCAATGTGGTACTGTTTTGCTGGGGCTTAATGCTGCTGACAATGATAGCAGTGATGAAGTAAAACATTGCAGAACATCAAGGGCATCAATAGTAATCCTTTATAAGTTTATTGTGCACAACAAACAAAGGCTTTCCATTAATAACAGTTAATTCCAGTAAACAAAGAGAAACAGTTATAGAAAGAACATCCAGGACATGTAAAATATGACAATAGTTCCTGCACTTGTTTTCCATATAATTCCTTCTTTGTAGCGGCTCGTAACCAACAATTTTTATCAAGCACTTTGTAAGACTTGTTTTATATTAAGATACATTTTATGTTATTTTTACTGAACATAAAAATGTAATGTACAATTTTTTTTTAGTGGAAGTGGCAAGCCAATCAAAGGTTATGTCATTGTTAACATCAACGCAGCCTTATGTCACTTTCAAAGACTGTGACCATAATAGCCATTGGTAACTGCATGCATCCCTCCTTGACAACTTATTTCTTTGATCAATGCAGCTTTAGAAACTGATGAGTAACTTCATAGATTCCAACAGCCTGTTGAGCTTTCTCATCATAATCAGACCAGTCCTGAGAATAAGAGTGAAATAACTTTGTGGTCAGGCTTGTTGCTCTCCCAAGTGATTACCCAGGGGGGAGGGGAGGTGGTTATGTAGCAGAGGTGCCATTGATTTTACATGGACAAGTTGTTGCTAAGAGAAGGAGATGATTGTGAGTGGTTGTTGCTAAGGGATATTTGACTGTATTTTGTCAAAGTAAACAGTGCTTGCAGTAAAAATAGATAATGCTTTATGCTTTGGTGGAATATTCACATGGCGTTAATGGCTTTAACTAGAACTTTCTTTGTTGACACATGTATTAGTTGATTACCTTTTCTGTTAAATTGACTTCCAAGAACTTAGTTCCAGTTTCAACACCTTCAGCTACAAATCCACCCTGAGGACAAATTCATGAAAAGTATAGAAAATTATTATCCGATCTTTCAAAAACAATATTTAAAAGAAGGAGCTTTGCCACTGTTTTTATAGTTAGTGTGTTTAGCAAGGTATGGCAAAAGAGAACTGAACATGCAAGCTACATGCTTTTATATTAATTTTTTTCGTACTGATAAGGATCATCTATCTATCTGTGTATCTAGCTCTGCCATAGGGAGGTGACAGTCCAAGAGTTGTTGATACAATATTGGTAGGTTTTGTACATTATGGTATAGAACCAGTATCAATAAGCAAATCACTGTACACTCATAACTGGAACACACCCTTGGTGAAAAGTCAACTGGCTCTTGTCCTCTGCAGTCAAATGCTACCATATTCTTGAACAAGTTACTATCTTGTGCCTGTTAAAAAGTATGAAAATAAAACGAAATCTCTGTTACGGCTTATGCAAGGCAAGAAATCAATACACAAACAAACTAAATAAACACAGGAGATACCTAAATTTTATTTACCGTATACTCTGTTATGCTGTCTTTAATAATGTCTGTTGATTACAGAAAAAAGAATGGTGATAGTTAGGAGTAACTGGTCATGGGTTACAAACACACTGCAAGGATCATTTCTTATTTTACATTCTCATTTTGCCTCATTTTACAGTCTCTATCTGCAGTTCATATGTGGTTTATCCATGCACCTCAAATTTTTGTCAGTAACATTATAGTAAATTATCTTCATTGTTGTGAATGTGCAGATCTGTTATTTTTTTACTGTGATCTCTAAAACAGGATAGAATACTCATCTCCTTATCAAGTTTACATCAGAATTCTACCACATATTAGGGTGGTTCTTCTTACCCATGGAATTCTCTCGACCACACAATTTACATTTTGAAACAAAGTTTGCACTTCCTCTGCTTCCTTTTATTGCCTGACGATCCTGTGTTTGAAAATAAAAACTGAATTTATTATAATATATAAACTGATGCCTGATCTTGTAATCAGCTCTTGGGGCAGGGTACTCCAGTATATCACATTTTGAGTTTGTGATTTTGAATAGGGCAACAGTAATGGACTACTGCCAAAATAATTTTGATTTTCCACTTAACCAAATTGTACAAGCAAGCAAAAACAATTGAAATTAAAGGCTGTCATAGACATGATGAAGGGGCCAATACTGAAGTTACTGGCTATCTTCTGTTAAACAGTCTTTTTTTTTTAAGTCATAACAAAGTACAGAAAATTCATATTAATTTAATTTTTACTTATAGACAGGTCAGAGTTGGAAGCCTGGGCAGTTCCCCCCCCCCCCCAACAAACATGGGCTATGTATCTCCCCCTGAATTATAATAACCCCCTCCTAAATGTAAATTATAATACCTGAATGCTAATAAGTACTTACTGTGCTCATGTGATTCTCAGCATGCCTCTTCTTTTACTTGATTGATAATTATTAATTTGTCCATCAAACTGAACTTACCGAAAGACACATATAAACCCAATCCTTGGTATTTTCCCCACAATTCTGACATTGCAGCTAGGAAGGAATCATCATAAACTGATCAGTAAAATCATTCTAACAATAAGGGCCTGGATGTTGGATTTGTGTAAATTTTCATTCCGACAAAATAGAAAAATTAAAAAATATATATTTCCAAACATTTTTATTGCCCAGCAGTTATAAATTTGACTTTTCTTCACCTTTTATTTAAAATTGTCTTTTCAAAACATCTCACAAAAAGAGAAATGCAATTCTTGGTTATCTTTTCATAACAGCTAGAATTGAACCACGGAGTCATTATAATGATGTCATGTTGCATCACATGATGTTCTCACTGTCAAATGACAAGGACACAAAAGGTTATTTATTAAAAACAACATATTTTTTTAATATCATAATACAGCAAAAACCCAATGTGGTGGGGAGACTTTCCTTGTGCCCCCCCCCCCCCCCCCCCCCCCCGCCGATTATTACCCATGACACATGTACAGTCACTATGGTTTCTTGTCTGATAATAACAGTTGAAAAACCATTCTGTTTAATTTACCATACCATCAGTATGTGATGTATACAAGAGAACATACACTATTGATGGAAAACTGACAAAGGCTTAATTTAAAACTCCTCTCACTATGAAACTCATTCTTAACAACAAAATATGACACTACAAATTCGAGAATTATTTTTTCCCAAACTGCCCTGCTTTACCTTTAAGTACCATCGAAAGTCCTCCCCATCTGGCCTTACATTGGTTAGATTTTCAAGCATTGCCTTGAATTGTAAGGCTATACGCTGCAGATGACAAAATGTAAACAATGAGCTTTGATTAGCAAATTTCGAGTGCTGAAACATTTTAACACGGCAAGAATTAGCAAAAACCTGTACTAAAATCAGTTAAGAACGTTAATCATCAAGTAAGACTTAATCGTCAAAAAAGTCGCAGAAAAAAAAAAACCCGTCGATTTTAAAGTAAAATAATACTAAAACTCTCTTACCACCATTTTGCCACGACAGTTCTGCGACTGCAGGGAGGACTGGTCAGCAGAAGAGAAATGATGGCATGCGTGACTTGCACATTTTCCAAAATGGCACACAACAGATTTCTGGCTCGCACAGTTGTGGTTGGAGAAGGTGGGACAAGCCAAGCTTTGAGAGCTCTTCAGCGTGTGCTTACGAATGAAAAAGTCATAAAGGATATCCAGTTGAAACGTTACTACGAAAAACCAACTGTTAAGAGGCGACGGTTGAAGTACGAAAGCTCACTGAAATTGTACAACTCAGAAATGAAGAGAAAAGTGGACTTTCTCATGGAAAAGCAAAGAAAAGTCACTCCATGGACTTGACAGCTATCAAATAATGAACTTCAAGACTTCAAAAGTTGTGCTACCAAGTGATGAAGACAATAAACTCATCAACTGTTTTCTAATAACAAAAATCATCCGTCCTTCTCCTGATTAGATTCCAGGCCCTTTTTGGCATCTTATTCCACGCACTGTCGAGTTTCACTGGTTCAGCCACATTCATGGTGGCATAGTTAGTTCCCCTCTACTAACTATAATGGTGGACTGCATTACTGCTGTCAGAGTTTTACCTCCTGCAGTCTTATTTTTGAGGACATCTTGAGTTTGTTTGGCTTGATATGGATCACAAGAGAGACAGAGATAAAAATAATTCTAATTTTAATTATTCTATGAGTGGGGTGAGGGGACAAGGAGGTCCAAAGTGTCGGTTTCACATAATTTCTGCCCTTGACTACTACCTCTTCCTTTGAGCACTTTTGCTATAGCCAAATGTTGTTCATTATTATGCTACCACCCCTCCCTTAGGGAGGCCAAAGGCTCCAAAATGACTTGTATAAATACTCATCCATATTACACAATTTTATGTGGGTGACTCCCATATAAAAATGATAGGGGTTCTTATGGTACCTTTTAGGGGCCACAATTTGTAGTTTGGTAGTGCTTAGGGTGCTAAAATCTAAAGTGACCACAGTTGAAATTACTGTGGTACCAGCCTTTCAAGGCCCCTTAACACATGCCTTTTTGTCGCGCTCTCCAATGCAGTTTTAGTGACAAGTGTAAACTAGCGGCAATTTCCTGTGTGATTCGGGTGCAACATTTGCTTTGATTTGCTGTGATTTCCCAAAAATCACCACCAAGTAGCATCAGGTTTTAAACATGTTCGAAAACCTCTGTGACACTGGCGACAAATTGCTGTGAAATCGCTGCCCATTTACACATACGATTTGAAGATGCAACTTGCGTGCGACAAAAATTGCACAAAAAATCACCTGTGTAAATGGGCCCTGTGTAAACTGTGTTTCCTATCCACAGCCATGCTCGTGATTTTCTTTGTTCAACATTCATAAATAATAAATGACAGTTACAAAAATGATGCATTGCTGAGTTTTTTTGTTTTTTTTTTGACAAAATTTGAGCAGTAAATGTTAGGTGTCGCGATAAACTCTATGTAGTGTTTGATGTAACATATTTCCTCCAATGAGAACTAAGAAGGGGAGAGGACTCTGGCTAAACATAGTAAACTGTTATACCACAGTGTTGCCACACACATCATAACAGTGACCAACAGTGTCATAATCACAATTTTATTCACAAAATATATGTATAAATATCTCACTATGATCCGAAGTATGATGAAATGCCTTTAGTTTTTGTGTCATTGCTCTTGTATTGTTGAACTAAGAATACATACACCCTGTACCATGCTGAGGAGAAATGACTTGTTCACTTAGTTTATAGATATTATAAAATTGTTTTTCTTAGATATCTTCCACTCAACAACTGAGTTGTTCATTGTGTTCTTGTAGATATAACATAGCTTAAATGATTTGTGGTTGAGAAAATCAATTTGTTAGGAATCTTTGTTAATTTTTTGGAGACATTTTAAATAAATTTTATAGCATCATTTACTTTTTTTTTCCAATCTCACATGCCCACAAGGTACTTCATTCAGAAAAATGTTTGTAATTCTAAACAGAACTCAACCTTTCTGTTTTGGAATAAAGTATTTTGGGGCACAAGTTATTGAGAATTGCTGTTATTCAAAGTTTAAGTTAAAAATTTTGATGGGCTAAAGTTCACGTAGAAAGAAATCGCAGTGCACTAGCACAAATTGAACTTATTTAAACACGAAGTTCCGGTATAAAAGGAGCCTGGCCTGGCCATTCTCACCTCCAGTCGTCAATCAACCAACCACTGAAGCATTAACAACTGACAAAAAACATGCGTCATTACTAAGACCATTGCTAACACAATTTGGAAAAACTTTATGAAAGTTATATCAGAAGTCTTTATGAACTTCTATTTCTTTTTTTGCTTAGGTAAAATCTTGGTTTAATTAGATTTTTGAAGCAAATTATATTAAATTACGCGCAAGTTAACCATGTTTTGTGACTGAAAGACGCCTTAATTTGCATTTCACACCCAAAAGGTGTGAAATGGGGGAGGAGCTAAGCCTTTTATACCGTAACGGAAACCAGCATTGTTCTTAGTTTAGTTTACTGAATAGGTGTTTGTTAATTTAATCCTATTGTTCTCAGTATTTTTTATTATATGTTGTACATGTTCACTGTGGTATGCAGATCTTTCTTTGTATATGAATTTCTTCTCTTTGTTGGCAGCTGTTTCACTCAGAATTTTCTTCTTGATGGCCTGGGAGGAAGCTTCCTTTTTCTAATTGGACGATGGCTTATGCACTCTTACAATCATGATATCGTATTTGCCTGAAAGGAGGCATTTCATTAATCTTATATTAAGTTTCTTATTGAACACCAAAGAAGGAAACTCAGTAGTGTTGCCGAGACTTGTTTGCTGTGAATATTAACAGCAGATGATGACTGCTGCAACACAGGTGGTGATGCTGCAACACTGCTTCTATCCTCTTGCTTACTCTTAATTGAGTCATCTCTGAAAAAAAACACCCACAAATTTCGGCATAAGTTGCATCGAACGCAATTACAAAAGTATTCATTGTTTTTTTACAGGACTGATGCAAGTGTGATCACGTGCTTTTCAGGTATAAGTTATTGCGTTTGTATCACAATGTTGAACTGAGACTTTATAAGTATTAACAGTGAACTCCTGAGGGGCTGTGATGTAGTTGTTTCAGCTCCCTTCGGCTTGATTCTGCAACAAGTAATTGTCTGTATTTTAAAATTATATATACCCTCATCCCAGCTTATACAAGCACGTCACCGCTGGCCTGACCATTTATTTTATTTTCCTTGCGTTGCAAGGGTCGTGTGTTTCTAACATCCGATCATCCTTTTTATAAGTACCAATTACGTTCGGGCGTATGTTTGCGCTTGTCAGTGAGTGCCTCTCGTGAAAAAACAGTCTCCATTCTCCACATACTGAGAGCCTTAAGCCCAGTTCAAACGTCGAACTTCACATGTGCCGAATCTAATGCAAATGAGCAAAATCTATTGTTCTTGCTCATTTGCATTAGATTCGGCACATGTGAAGTTCGACGTTTGAACCGGGCCTAAGCGACCGAAAGCTTAACAATTCTACGAGCGCCACTCGTCACTATTCGTTAGCCTTCGTATCATGTCTTCGTAAGGATGATTGATGGAAAGTTTCAACTTCGGCCAGTAGATTCGCCTTCATTCGTATGCAAAAAATCTGCAACTCACCTTTTTTTTGTCGGCGTGTTCGTAACTTTAAGCACCAGCTTTACACGACTGAAATCTGGTGTTTTTTTCCTTTTCCTTCTGCAATATCTTCTTCTGTGTCTCCTGCGACACTTTATTCTTCGGTTAGGAGGTTTGTGACTGAAATAAAAAAGAAAAATTTGTAACTGAAATAGAAAGGAACATAAACGTTATTACAATTACTGAAAAACCGGTCTTGCACGGTGACCTAGCTGATTTGGATACCCCGCTCTTAGTCCGGCTGCAAAGAAGGCGTATTTTGGGAGCGAACGAGTCGTATTACGAGCCATATTAGATTTAAACGCATTGCAAAAGAAAACGATTTGATTTTTGCCGAGTTTTTACTTCATCCCTCCCCGACTAACTGCCCCTGGGTCTCCGAGGATGGCACGCTGTAAACCTTAACACGAAAAGAAAAAACATTGTATCAGGGGGTCCAAATCCGCTGTGACGCCGGAAGTTATGTCCCACTATATCGGTAGCATGCATTATTTTCAATTCCTTACAACATGCTGCAATCTTAATGTATTGTATCAGGGGGTCCAAATCCGCTGTGACGCCGGAAGTTATGTCGCACTCGTATCGATGGCATACGTTATTTTTAATTCCTCACAACATGCTGCAATCTTAATGTTGCTTGTCTCGCAATATTTCTTAAAACATGTCAAACGTGCTTCGGAATGCGTTTCAAAACAAGTTGTATGAAATATTGCGGTGTGTACCTTACTATAGGAAATTAACAATGCACGTTGACAACGCGAAGAAAATTTACGTTACACTAAATTAACGCAAATTTTTCAAAAGTTAGGTTTACATGCATTAAATTAACGCGAATTTTTCGATAAACATCTTGCTTTATTTACTGCGATTTTCATAATTCTGAAAACTCGCACTTTACATTTCTGAACTCCAAACTGCGTTTTGGCTTCCGTCAATAAAACCTTCCAAGACAAGTGCACGAATGTTTCTAAGTTTTTTTAAAGCCGAAAATTTGGTTTTGAAGCCCAACTAGACCCTATCAATTCTAGCCTGCGTAGCTGGCGGTTTTTTTTTGTTGGCGCGATAATTCGCGAGCAGCGAAGCCGCGAGTTTCGAGTTTCGAGCGGTTAGGGTTAGGGTTATATCAATTAATAAGATCTTTCAAAGCCACCGTGACTATCACCAAGAGCTGCTCACTCGGTTGATTGATGGAAACCAAACACGACCGGTTTGCACCGTGTTGCTGCACAAACAATTCTGAACGATACACATGGTAACCTCTTAAACCTGTAACGAATTTTAAAATAGAAGATTCGTACGCCATAATTGTGCTTTCTATGCAAACAAACACAGACGCCTTTTGAGCCAGCTACGCAGTACGCATTTATTTACGGCGAGCGTACTACACTCTTGCTTCGAAGACGGGAACCCACTTCGATTTTAAACGAAGACGTCCTGTCAGATAGTGACTCTGAAGAGCCAATAGAGGAGTCATGAACTAATAAGGTTTTTTAATGAAATAAAGGTGCTTTAAAATAACAATGTTGTAAAATAGCGTGCATTAAATTTACATCGACATTAAATTAATTGTAAAATCGCGTTAATAAAGTGTAGTGTTAATTTCCTATAATAAGGTAATATAACCTGTAACAGCTAAATTCGCTAAAACGGAAAAGAAAAGAAAAGGTGTCCGCACCCATCGAATGTAAACGCGGTATGCATATGTCCCAGACCAATTTTATCGCAATGTTAACTAATGTAAACAAGTCGTTAAGACGTGATGCGAGTTTATATGACAACCCTCGTCCTTTCAGCAATTTGTCACTTGCAATATTGTTTGTTCGAGCTCCCTTTTTCCTTCGTTCTCTGCCATCTAAGACCCTAAACTAAATTAGGCCATTACTAATGACTAAAAAGAGTCTTACGTTGGTAACTGCTGATTGGGTGTCACGTGATCGACAGCAAATCCTTCGCGTTTCATGATATCAATAATACTGTGATTCCCAAGGAAATGCCCTGCAAAAATAATAACACTTGTAATCAACACTGTAACCTGTATCGCTCATAATAGTGGTTAGGTTTTTTAGTTACTTTTGAAAGGGATTTTGGATTTTGCTTATTGGAAAAAAAAACAGTTAAAATAGAGGTTAATCTGACAAACAAAAGTGTGGGAGGTGAGGTGAGGTGGATAACGTAAGGTGTGGGGTAACTCTCACCAATTTTTGCTAACCATATTACTCAAGATGGCGGCCCGACGAAGTTGACGATCAAACGAGAAAAGAGAGGGCTGTTAACAGTTTACAGTCAACTCTCTCTAAGACGGACACCGTCGGGACCGGCCCCAACTGTCCGTCTCAGAGAGGTGTCCGGCTTATAGAGAGTCGAGGTAAAGTCATTAACTTAAGCAAAACCTACAAACTGGAACAAAAATAACATTAGAAAAGTGGACTCATTTGTTCATATTCAGCACTTACATTTCCGTTTTGAAGTATTTTTCACTAAAAAAAAGGCACTTCTCAAGTGTCCGTTGAGGGTTTCAAAGTGTCCGTTGTCCGTCTTAGAGAGGTGTCCGTGCTATAGAGAGTTTAGTTACAGTAAAGAGACTGAAAAACTGCAGGGACCAACATCAAATGTCCGTCTTATAGAGGTGTCCGTCTTATAGAGGTGTCCGTTAAGAGAGAGTTGACTGTATTATTAAAGCCCCACCTTCACCCAAAAGACTTTGCGATCGTTTGTTTTTGTTCTTGAAATGCTCCATTTTTCATACGCGTGATCTGATTGGTTGCACGCTTTCAAGCGTGAATTTTGTGTTACACGAAATTCAGCACAGAAACTGATTACGGCACGTACATCATTTTGGAATCAATCTCTCGAGTTGTTTGTATTTCCAGCTCCTTTAGTGGCGAGTTAGAGTTCGTGTTACACGAAATTCAGCACAGAGAGAGTGAGAGTGAGAGAGTATTATTTAATCACTTACCCGCACCAAACGCGAAAAAGAAGTTCCGCTCAGGAAATTTCTGTAAAAGTTCAATGACTCTTTTTGCCATGATTTCGTTTCTTTTATAGATAAGTTCTGTTCTAAAGTATTTATCAATCTCTCGAGTTGTTTGTATTTCCAGCTCCTTTAGTGATGAGTTAGAGTTCATGTTTGCCAGTCGTGTTGTTTGTGTACCAGAAAACAACACAGTGTTTAGGTCACCGCAGTTATAATGATCTATCAAATCATCTGTCGTGTACGCTAACGTCGCTTCACCAACCCGTAACTTTTCTTGGAAGTTTAAAGTTTGATTCAAAGCAAAAATTACCTGCGACAAAAAAGAGCATGAATATTAATATTATATTATCTGCTTCACCTAGTGGCTGAAACTGAGGTACTAATTGTAGGTCCAGACGAGGTGCCACGGGATAAGGAGCCGTACTATAATCTATGATTACTACTAGTATATAATCTGCTTCACCACAGGCGGCACTCAGTGTGTTTTACTCATTTTGGTTTGTTATCCCGGCCTTTGGACAACTACTTGACATCTTTCTCTTGATTCTTTTGGAAACTACTAGAAATTCGTACTTGAATATGAATTCATATTTTAACAAGTTTAACCAGTAAAACAGCCATCCAAACAATACCGTCCCCTGTCACTCAACCCTATTTTACCGCATTTCAGCGGACCTTTTCATCTTTTGATGTACGTGATTGTTCCCTTTTTAACCCCGGACGAACTTATTTTAGCATTTTGCGGACGATGGAACGATGCACCTTATCATTATATTTGTTTTTGCGGTTTAGTTGTTTACATCTACCTCTTTACATGTTGGATAACATATCTCACATCTCGTGCAAATGAATTGTCAAGCACATTAAAACATTTATAAATTCAGAAATATCGTTGTGAAGTGGAGCAAGGATGTTTGACGCAGGGTTAGAACTGAATGACCGAGGCTGTATACTCCTGTAAAATGCATATTGTTGTTTTTTTATAATCAGAAAACATCGACGTCATGTTTATGTTTATGCACTAAGAACACTTTTAAGCTCGAGTCCTGAACTGACGAAACTTATTTAAGCAGTTTGAGGGCGATGGAACGATGCACTGTGTCATTTTATTTGTCTTAGGCGGTTTACGTGTTTACATGCACGCCCCTGATTACATGTAATGAGCGATGTCACATCTCAGCTGAGCGTGGAGTGAATAAAAGGGCGTAGTCTGTTTGACGAACGAGTAGAAAATGACTGAAAAATAAATTCCTGTAAAATTATATATCGTTGTTGTTGTCGACATTTAGTTTGTAAATACGTGACGGTTTCCTTTTAACCTTTGTACTGATAAACATTCTGCGCGTGCTGAACACTGTTTACCAATTTGTTTGATTATGCGGTTTAAATATTTACGCGTTTATTGTTGCAACCGTTCTCTTGTCTCAGCTCTTTGCCGCGCAGTTTTTTGGAATTTGCCCAAACAAAGGTTTTATAAGATTAGCATTAAATAACACGTGACTGCTTCCTTACTTTTATCAGTTTGTAGGACTGTGTAAGGGCTGTACTGTATTATTAAATCAGTTTGTAGGATTGTGTAGGGGCTGTACTGCATTATTAAATAAGATTTTCCTTTCGAATAAAAAGTAATCGATGAGACAGTTGAGATTATGGATGAATCTAATTTAGCATTCTGTAGGAGATGGAACTATGAACTTTAAAATTTTATTTTTGTTTCTGTGGTACTTTAATATCGCTGTGAAAGCGGATCAAGGATGTGGTCAATGTCTAACGTATTGGCAGAAAATCGCCGAAGTACTAATGACGTTATTGATGTTTCCTCAAGTAAATGTTGTTCTTATTTCAAAATCGAACGCCGCGTTCTTTGCAAGTCTCCTTTACAAATGTGTAGCTTTAAATTAAAGTCGTTATTCAGATGAGTCAGAGTTTAACTTGATGAGAGGGGGTATGAATTAACGATCAAAGCAGAGAGATAGTTTGGACCCTCTGTCAGCTGTTATCACTTTGAAAAACCATCAGTCATATTTCCATCAATGGAAACGTTAAGTAATATACCGAATATTACTTTTATGTGCACTAAACTTGTTTAAAACTGAAATACTGAAAAAAGTTTCAATGTTTTCAAGTACACCGTTGACGCTTAGTAAAAAGTCAGCAAGAATAAATTATGATTTGCTTTTAACATGAAATGTTCCTTTTCGTGTTGAAAGGAACATTTTGAAAATGAGCGAGAGCGAGAGTACTGAGGTGTGATGGATTGACAATTCCATGATCTGCCGAACGAGAGCCAACGACAGCGCATGCGTAAGAGTTGCTGCTCCTAACATTCTCCAGAATTTATAAAATACACTGTGATACAGGATGAATAAAACCGGGCTGGCATAGAGTGATTTTACTTCATCTGTGAAACACTATCTAACAATTAGTGTGTGATAGTCCAAATTAAACAAAAGGAAACAATGGAATTATAGTCTAATAGTGCGTACTATTCTACTAACTATTTCACAGATGAAGTAAAATCACTCAATTCAGCCCGGTTTAACTAGTACAATTATGAAGTCATAATAAAAACACGTCAGTTTTACACTTCCGCTAAAATACAATTCGTATCTCTTCTTTTAACCGTAGGCGACAGCTTTGAATGTGAGAAAAACTTGTTTAAAGTGTTATAGAATGAAAATAACCCACCAATATACTTCTTTATTTTTTTTTTACTCTCAGTTGTAATGCGTTCTATGGGACTTTTTGCAGGTAAACATTTTGTCAATAATTTCGTGTCATGTCAACCGGCTTCATCCCAGATTTGATTTTCAGAATATCTCCAAAAAACACCGCGCAAGATCAGATGTTTTAGTTTATATATAAAACATGTAGCCGTGAACAAAAAAAAAGATATCCTAGAAAGAAACCACAAAAGAATTATTGTCAAATCGAGCACGTGCAGTCATTTAAACCGTGGAAAGCAAAGCGTGCATCGATGACATGAGGTGTTTGTCGGCATTAAAATACAACAGCTTATCAAAAATCGTGATATCCTTGCAGCCTAGCAATATCCAGCAAAAAGAAGCACGTACGCGCCATCTGATTCCTTCATCGTTTATCTTCATAGTGCAGATGTATATATTGAATCAATTATACAATTTATCTTGCACAATATAGTAAATTATCACTTCCCGATGCCCCGAGGTTCGATGCACAAATGAGAGCATATCAGGTGCTTGTTGACAAGTTTTGAAATATGGCCATGCCAGTTTAATTTAATTTAATATCCGCGACATTTGCCAGTTTGCCCTGAGCTACGATAAATAACTAATGTTTTTAGTAAGTGCGAGTACATGAAAACATTTCTAAACTAAAATAACATTGCCTAGTGTCTGGATTGAAAGTATATCGTGTCCTCCGCCTGTTTTTGTTTTTTCTCTTTTTTTCTTAGCAGCGTGTTACATCTCAAAGAAAACGAAAAACATTATTTTGAACTGGTGCGTGTTCAACAAGACATGTGCAGAGAAACGGGCTGTAACTCAATAAAAAGTTATCAGTGAGAGGTTCAAGATATTAAGCGAGTTCGAGATGTTCACATTTCTCACAAAGTAATAACAGTTTTCTTGTTTAAAACAACAACAGATAAAATGAATTTAAACATAAGCTTGAACCTTGGGTTATCAAAATAATATTATAAAAAACTCTTGTCAAGATTGCGCATAAACGACAGTCATATGCGGCCCGGTCGGGAGCGATTCATGATCAAGAGACCTATTAATTTTAAACATCAAAAAGAACCGCCCTTTATCACTTAAGTCAACGAACATAACGCTAATGGAATAAATAACAGATCTAGCAAACACAAAACTGGAGGAGCGTATTGTGTAATTTTATGGTATGCACTTTGAATATTATTGCGTTGCAGAAAACAAGCCACGCTTTCTACGTTCGCAAAAGGAAAAGGACAGTGGAAATGTTTGCATACAGTACTTTAATAATTGATGTCAATCCAATTTGCTATAACAACTCTAAATCGACAACACAATTGCGCATTGGTAGGAAGTGATGTTATAATTAGCATGGCCATCCGTTAGATCGCTCATTTAAGTATGTTTTGCGGTGAGGTGAAACCGATTGCGTTCTATGCGACCTAAACCGAAAACTTGGACATGTTCTTGATTTAATTAACACTATTGTCTATAAAATAGTTTGTTGACATAAGAACCAACCATGATGCCGCTCACTGAAACAAGCAACGAGGATTTCATCGTAATAGAGACAAAAAAAATTCGATTTGGTCCATTTTCAGTATTTGCTCCCCCAGTAACAAAGAAGTAAAAGCTAATGGTGCCAAAGGCGGCAAAGAAAACTTTGAACAAAGAAGGCGTGAGGTTAATGAAATTTTAATGATACACCAGATGCGAGTTGTTTTCATATCAAACTCGATAAAAGCTGCACAAAACAACCTTGTAACTGATACCATAGTCGGAGATCAACACAGGACACCGAAAGGAAAGCCGCGCATAGGAATGTCCAAGTGGTGATATTAAACAATCGCGAACATGCGAGGAATCCGCTTAACGTGATTCATTACTGACACAACCTGAACAAGGTTTTTCGCTTTTTTTCTCAGACATATAAGAACAAGTGTTCTTCATTACAGGGTTTTAGTTTAATAGCTTTACGAAACAATAACCTTCACATATAAAAAAATCAAGGCGATCTGCCAATTAAAACTCGCACGTATAACCATTACCTCCAAAGCCACTGGAAGAGCACGCATCGCGGTGAGGGATGTGAATTTAAATTTAGCTCTCAAGAGCAAGGCAAAACTATCGGTTTACAAAATGGATAAACCATCATGTTGGCGGTAAACACAGTTTTCTTTTGCTATCAACTCCTGACAAAACACATCAAAATTCATTTTAAAACCGCTATGAAAAGCCCTATTAACAAAACATGATTAAGAAGTGGTGAGCACTGTTTATGACAGCCGTGTACACAACATGATCAATATAAACACAAATGGCCCTTTTACGCGTCCACACATTAGGAAACCATAATCTCGCCGCTGAGATCTCAAATGCAATGTAAGACGATTCCACAACGCAACGCTACACTTTGAACTTAAAACGAGCTTGCAGCGGTGTTTAAGTTTACTAAATCATAGGTTATCACGCGGTAATAGAATTATTCCACCAACAGTCGACTCACGCAAGTAAAATATCAAGGAAACGGCGTAGGAACATACCTCACGCTTGAATGACGCGCATAAAATCTCGTGGGATAGGTACTCAAACGCGCATTCGATATTCGGAAGGGCAGTGAAATACACAACTATAATTGTCGCGTGCAATTTAACTTTAAATATTTAATGTTGTTATTTTCAATTCAATTAATCCAGTTTTGTCAGTCGTAAGCTGGATTCCGTTTGAAAAACATTTGACTTTGATCAGCTTTGAAGGATTATGTAATTTTCACTCTACAAACCTGTGTATCATTCAGAGAATTAAGCGGCCGACATTGTTCCTGCACTTCCTCCACCGCTCCTGTGAATTTCTCGTTTCTGGCAGCTTCGGATGCGAGGTATTGATCGAGAACCGGAATACCTCTACTTTTAATGTCGCTTTCGGTCAAAGAATTGACCATAAGCATAACCCATATTGGCCGCTTTTGTTGCCAGTCTTTAGTCAAAAGCTGAAATATCTTGTCAGCATACGGCGCCATTCCTAATCGATATTCACCATCTTTGTCCCTTAGCCACACTGGTATCATTTTCTTGATGTAGCGTAGGTGCTTGTTAAGGCGTCGATATATACTTCGAGGTAACACGTCCTTAAGAAGGCCTCCCCTGGGTAACATTTGACATTTCCACAGCGCATCCACTGTAGGTTTGTTAGTCAAATCAAGTTCAAAATAGACGTATTGGCTTGTCTTGAACGCATCCTTACTGTTTGAAGGAATGTAGTCCCATACTCGTGTGTATGGTACATGTATCGTACCGAAGAAATAAGCCGGAGGATTTCTTCTCACCAACCACAAAAACGAGTTGAGGTTCTCTTGAAGCTGTAAACGTGAGTACAAATGAAATATGCACAACGTAATTATTTTTGAAAGCACAATAGAATAATGATCTATAAGAATTTAAGTGCACACATTAACTAACGCACACAAAACATTGATGTTGAAATTCTGTTACCGCATATTTTGCACAGGAGGGTCTTGTAGTGGGAGAGCTGTCCGGGGAAGCATTATGACTTTGTAGTGGTGACTCGGTTAGCTGCAGTAGAAACAAGACATGTTATGATTTGTAAGTGATGAACTGCTGTAGACTAACGTGATCCATATGCAATTGTCAACTTACAACGAGCAGCAAAACCCATAAAAGGCTCGAATAGGACGCCATCCGTTCATCCTAACCAAAGATTTCAACTCTGCTGCTGCTACAGACTTTTTCAGTTTGCCAGACCCGTCCACGGTCATCTGGTCTTCATAGCTCTCTAACAGACAATCTTTAAATCTTGTCAGCTACACCTCAGGGCTTTGCGGTCTTTGCTCGGGTTAGTGGTTTGGTCTATGATTGGTTTATCGAGACTCGTAATTGGCGCACAGTTAATCTTGAGGGGCGGGCCGTCAATGGATACAATAGACATGTCATTAAGCGTGACAGCAAACATCCAGCATGACAGTTGTACGCTTAATTGAGGTGCTCACCTACATGGCAGCTCACTGCATGACAAAACGTGGTCTAATCATGTCTAATAAGCTATCTTCTGTTCGAGTGGCGCAAATGCACACAAAGTCTGCAATTCAATACCGCATCAATTATATTCCAAATAGCCTGAGGTGTGGTTTACTTTAATACAACTATTTGTGCCGAGGTCAGGATTGCTTGAATCGTACAGTTTTTGTTCAAAAACTCGTGCAGTGACATGACCCCATGTGCTTAAAAACTTCAGCTGTATGATGAACAGGCCCTAAGAGTGACAAAGAGTTAATTTGCAATAAATTTAGAAAACAAAGAGAATCAAAGGAAAATAGACAAAAACACTCCTCGAGAGCTTTTACCGCTTGAATGGTAAGTCACAAACTCTCAAGATAGAGCGCATGATAAACACTACCAAAGGAAATAAAATCTCACTAACCTTAATTTGAATGGTCGCACTGTAGGATTTCATCCATGGACTCAAAAGTTAGAACCGTGACCGTGTACACATTTAAGCAGTACCACAGGGAAGTGCTGCTCGATAGCTTTCATTTGAAATGTATTTATCAACAAGTTACGGAGGATTTCAGTTTACGAACTAAAAACCTGGAACCACTCCTCGTACGTCATAGAAGCTGTCCACAAAAAAGACCTGTTCAAGACTCTAACATAAGGCGTGATTCTGGGAGAGAAATAATTAAAGTCTTCCCTAATTACTGCATTTTTGGCATTTATTCTTCAAATATCTCTTGGCCATTTAGATTACATCTTTTCTTAAATATTTTTTTTTTTTACTTTTTTATATCGGATCATAATAATTATTATTATATAATAGTGCGTAAAAGGAAGATAGTTTTTGCCAATGATACATTTTTCAAAATCCATTTGCCACCTGCGGTTTTTATATCACAGCACGGTATTAATTATATTACCATCATGCTGTGTTACCTGGGGCTTCCACTAATGGACTCAATTGTTATTTGTTACTTGCTCCACCTGAGAGTTCAAAAGTAAAAATACTGGGACAAATTTACACACAAAAAAGTTAGAAGCACATATTATTTTCATGAGTCATGTTCGTAATTGAAATTGTCAATCGATAACAGAAGATAGTCTGCGGGCAAAGGAGATTTGTTTTACATCAGACAAGTAGATTACAACTGTTTTGGAAAGCCGAGATTAGCTTTTCCGATCTCAGATTAAACCTCGACTGATGTATTTTTGTATTTTATGTGTTCTGACCTTTTGTCTGCATATGAAATCAAACGAAAGCTACAGACCAGCAGTACTACTTTCTCATAGCGCTGTTCGACAAAATGGAATTTGGCACTTTCTTGCAGAGGAACTAAACACTATAAGGAATGAACTCTCGTTTAATCACTGATCCAAACCTTGCGTCATGAGATGTAGTTCTGACTTTGACTCTGTGAATAAAATCCAGAAGTGGGGCTATAAAAACAAAAGCTATTTAGCAGTGCATTCCTGTGGTGTTGTTTGTCTCGCCTGAATTTTCCCAACGGAAATTGGCAAATTTGTACTTGGGAAGTCTTAGAGAAGTGAGTTAAGACAAAGGGTTAATTAAACTAAGTATTCAATTTCAATTGACCTGCTGTTATTCTAATGAGTTTTAATAAATTCAATGAGTTATGTAGTTAATATACATAGCAGTTAACACAATCACAAAACATGCTCCTGACACAATTTGGTCTTCTCGGTTTATTATTCAATAATGTCTTTATTGTTCAACAGATCAGGGCCCCATTGGCTCGAAAGTCCTGATAACTTTTCGAGAACCGAGCTATCGGCCAATATCAAAATCGACAAATTAACACTCGAATCTTAAATGCAAACATTGCGCCAAAAAAATAGGTTTCTGGTCCCGAACTGAATTTTAGGGACTTTCGAGAAACGGGCCACAGTATCACGTTGGTTGCCCAAGACAGGTAGTCCAGTCCAGGCCAGGTCTTCCTTTTGATAAGAACACGTCATGGACCATGCACGGGGCAAGTAAATAAACACTTGAGTGGCAATAAGTGTACATGCCTGATTGGTTGCGTCGTAAAAGTGAGCTTACATGAAGTCTATGATGGCGTGCTTCCAAAAGGGTGGTTGACGTCTCAGGAAAAGAAATGTCGTGTGGGTTTTTTTAGGCTCAATTATCTAGAAAAATCATTTAAACAAAGTAAATGGCGAGGGTTGAAAAGGAGGAACTTATCCAGACACGATTATTATTATTATTATTATTATAAGCTGACAGAAAGCAGGTTACATTCGCCCACCTTGTTCATGCGGATTAGTCAACTGACTCCTTCGGAAATAGGCGAAGAGAAATTCACAACTTAAAATAACTTGCAATACATCGCATAATTAGCTCCCAAGGGATCGTAAATAGAGACAAAAAGGTAAATAGAGGATTATTTAAGAATTTTCTTTGTTTAGGCTACGGAATTTCTCACGTTATTTTTTGCTCAATAGGCCATTGAGGGAGAAAAAGGTTACTTTTTACTGAAACCCACATCGTGCTTGCTGTCCGAAATGATCGTTGAAAACCTTATATATTGCTCAAAAAACAAGAAAGTACTCTCTAACGTTTTCGTGGTTGAATGATCCGTTTGGATTTGATTAAATACAAGAAATTAGTGCTGCTCATAAAAGATTCCATTAGAATGATGCTAGCCATCTCACTAAGTTTCTTACATCGGTATTGCACGAAGGTTTAATGATATTATTTTCTTAGGGTTTATCCACAAACGCAATTTTAAAGTATATAGAAAGATATCAAGAGCTTGACAGGTGTCCCGGCTGTAAAGCTCCTCAGGAATACCCAAGCAACTGAGTCTCAAATGAAGCTGAATTTCTTACCTATTGATAATTTTCAAATTTACACGATTGTTGCAATCTTCCATTGCCGACTTAGTGGAAAGCATTGTTTGAGGGTTCCATTACCGCGGCATCATTAGATAGATACTTAATTTATACAGCGTAGCAGCTGGTCGGGTCGTTTGCACCGGGCTAAAATAATAATATACAACATAGTCAAGAACAATTACAGAAAATACCACTCAATAGCTTTCATTTCAGTGGTCAAACTTAACGATTTTTATCCACAGAATCAAGGGTTAGGTTAGAGCCACCGCAGTACTGTTTAATAAACAGCACCGCGAGGAAAGTACTGCTTGGTAACTTTTATTTGAACAGTTGCACTTCAGGATTTAATCACTGAGATTGAAAAGTTAGAACCATCTTGTACATGATATTAGCACTAACAATATCATACTTCTCAACGGATTTCCTTTCAACGATATGGTTACACTAAAGGATTTCATTCAAGTTATAAAAGCCACCGTTATATATGACAGCATATAAATTAAGCCGGAAACAGCACCACAGGATTATACTACGGAACTTTAACTAAATGAACCACACACAGACCGACTCACTAAGGTTTATCAGTTAAAATGGTGAAACATAAAGGTAGGAGGAGAACACGCAAGAGTCACCCAAATCTTCCCCAGTCTATCGAGTTTGACGCTTACATTCGAGACGTGCACACTTGTGCAGTATTTGTAATTAAACTATTAAGGAAAAGTGCCAAAACTATTACCGGAAAGCTTTGGTGGAATTTGCAACTTTTCTGTGCTGAAAAATTCAATATGATCCGTGGAGCTGAAAAGGGAAAAGTTATTGGCTGGCATGCTTCAACGGGTTTAGTTTTGATTACTCTTGGTAGCGAAAATATGAAGACGCGTTTTTATTGAAGTATGGAGCAAGGCTGATACTACGTAGAACATTTAACGCGATAACGACATGATAGAGCCCAAACTGAAAGCCAAAATGCAACCGTGGACAGCTGTTTCGACCTGGTTGGGTCTCGTCAGCACGGTGTAGCAGCAAAAAGATAAAAAAAAAAGTAGCGCGAACGCCAATTCTCTACCAAATCGCACGTGGTGATGGCAACAGATGAGAGCTCGAATTCAAATGTTATGAAAACTCGGCTTAAAAAAACTTACTATTAGCTATTATAAATCCATTTCTAATGAATACACGGGATTTATTTCATGAAATAAGCCGTCGAGTAGTTTTATACCTTCCTTGGTGGCCGAAGAGACGTGTGAAACCTGGATCCTGAGGTCCGTTCTCTGAATATCATGAGTCGTTGTCAAAAGCTTCTCTTTGCGTATGTAAAAGCAGCGGTAAAAACGTCACTGTATCACGATTATGATACAACAAAATAATCTTTATAAGTGTAAAAAACTTAAAAATTTACTAAACTGCAGAGATAGAAGAACGCTCCTCCTCCAAGGACGAACAACGTTCTCGCTCCACGCTTTAATGAGATCAAGGACGAACAGATCGGAGGAACAACAATCTCTGACTACACGCTTGTCAGGACAGGGACGAACAACACTCTCGCTACACGCTTAGGTAAAGGACGAACAGATCGAACGATGCTCTCGCTCTACGCTTGAGGTCAAGGACGAACATATCGGACGAACAACACTCTCGCTCGTTTTTAATAGCAACGTTGAGATTAGGATTGCGGGCGGGCTCCTCTTGTCGCCCGCAATAATAAAGATAAAATTATGCATCAAGTCCATGAAGGCTGTACAGAGTCTGTTTTATCTGTTACCGGCTGTTTTACGGTTTGTTTCACTTTAAACGTTAATACTAATGTAGGTCTGGAAGCCAAGATCTGGTCATACAACAACAACAACAACAATTTATTTCGGTATTCCCATATAGCTTTCTTACCCTTCCATTCCCAGAGTCAGTATGGAGACTGTTATGCAATTCTAGTCTAATCCTATGGTGTGACCATTCAAATGAAACCTCTTCAGCAGTACTTTTGCATGGTACCATTTGTTCTAACTTTTGTGTCTGTTGATGAAATCCTATGGTGTGACCATTCAAATGAAACCTCTTCAATAGTACTTTTGCATGGTACCAATTGTTCTAACTTTTGAGTCTGTTGATGAAATCCTATGGTGTGACCATTCAAATGAAACCTCTTCAATAGTACTTTTGTATGGTACCATTTGTTCTAACTTTTGAGACCGTTGATGAAATCCTATGGTGTGACCATTCAAATGAAACCTCTTCAGCAGTACTTTTGCATGGTACCATTTGTTCTAACTTTTGAGACTGTTCATAGCACAGAATGGCACGTCGGGTCAAAATAAATTCAGTCCCAGATCGCTAATTTTCACGCTCTTCCATGCAGATCGCTATTTAAATTTTCAACAAATACAAAAGAATTGTGATTTTCCCAATTTTCGAAGGACAATCTGGCAAAATGGGGATCAGAGGTAAAAATTGTCTCAAGTTGAAAACAGGGACCGCGCAGAGGGAGGGGATGGGGGGCTTTAGCCCCCCCCCCCCCCCCACTTTTTTGCAAGAATAAAAATAAATTAAACAAAAAATAATTTAACAAAAGTAACGGAGTGAAAATTATAAAAAATCGTTAATTCGAAAGTGACCAGAGTTACTGGCAAAGACAAACGCGCAGATAAATAGACAGAATGAAGCATTAGTCGTTACAATTGTAAAATATTTCTGTGACCGCACAAGACTATTACAGGCGAATATACTTTGAAGCTATTGACTTGATGATGAACGCTATTGACCAGCGGTTTGACCAGCCAAGCTTTGATACGTATGCAAAGATGGAGTCTCTCTTAATTAAGACCCTCAATTCGCAGGACAAATCCGTAGAGCTAAAGTTTATGGAAAAACTGTACAACGATGATGTTAATATTTCAGTGTTAACCGCCCAGATGGAAATTTTACAAGTGCTGCTGAAGGATGGTGATTATTTTTGTTTTGACGACATAATAGTAAAAATTAAAGAGCTACCCAACCCAGAACGGGAAATGATAAAAGAAGTTATCACGTTATGTAAGCTGATTCTCGTAAATCCAGCAACCAGTGCAGCCGGTGAAAGATCCTTTTCGACTGCCCGGAGGCTAAAAACATGGCTCCGTTCAAGAATGAACCAGGAATGATTTAGTAACCTGACAGTTTTAAACATACACAAAGAAAGAACGGACAAGGCTTTCCACCATTGACATCGCAAACGAATTTGCCGACCGCAACACAAACAGAAAGCGTAATTTTGGCACTTTTCGAGTAAATGATGTACAGTAACTTTAATATCATTCGCTAAATTATTTTCAGTTTCCGTTTTGTTTTGCCATGTAAATATTTTGAATGAATAATTAAACAATTATTGAACTCGCTCGGCTTTCGTATGATATGAAGATATACAGATCTCGGAGGGTGTTACCCACCGGGCTCAAGCCTTCGGCTTTGGCGGATAACCCCCTCGATCTGCATAACTCTTCATATCATACTCAGCCTCGTGCAATAATTGCTGAGTAATTATACAGCGTTGAGTTCAAGGCAGCTCAAGCAAAATCGTTGGATTTCTGGCTTATTTATAGTAATTAAAGGTCGATATCAGTAGTATAACATAACAATCTATGGTATTTCAATTTAGTGATGGTGAATTTTCAGACCCGATAGCAACATCACTGAAGATGTGGAAAAAAATCAATAGTTTTATCGTTACAATAGCATTCTCCGTCACTTGAGAGAAATTGAATAGAAATCCACAAGCATGCCCCCCCCCCCCCCCCCCCGCCCACAAAAAAAATTTCCTTCACGCATTCTTCTTTAGCCACCCCACTCGAAAACTTGCTGCGCGGTCCCTGGAAAAGCAAGCAAAACGATTATGAGACGAGATAGAATAAAGATATTCACTTACCATGTCAAGTTTCTTGTGATTTTTGGAAGCGAAAATGAGACCGTTAAAGACTTAAAAAAGTAAGGACTTCCCGTGGCATTGGTCTCGTGCATTCTATACCTTGTAAATGGAGTCAGTAGAAAAAAATGTCGGAATTTGAAATTACAACTTTTGAGTGATAAAATCCTATGGTGTGACCATTCAAATGAAACCTCTTCAGTAGTACTTTGCATGGTATCATTTGTTTTTCAATATGTTATAAAATGAAATTTGGAATTTTTCTTGAATTTTGATTTTTGGCACACTTGGGAGGTACGTAATCAAGGTATTTCCCTTGAAATTTTTTCTTTCGTTTGTTCCAATATTCAATCGAAGGCTTTTAAGGCTTGGCAACTGTGAAGTACAATATAAATATAGTTATTGACATCAGTTCGTCAGAAAGAACATTCCCGGAATTGTTGAAATTCTTGGCTCTTTGCTACACGTGTGACAGGTGGCACGTGGTTTGGAGCAAACGGGCTGGATGGCCAGCGGATACTTCATGGCAGGGCAATATGGCGGCTGGCTTCAATTTGGTTTTGAATTAGAATTTATACTCTTCCAGAAAAAAAAGAAGGAAATTTCGAGGATACAGTTTGATTAAGTATAAGGAGTTCTCTTCTATCCACTTTGTTATGGAGATGGGAAATTATGCACGTTTTGAATGTAGGATGCCCACCTACAGGGCGTCAACTAATCACGACAATGGAGCACGGTATATACGTCTTTGTTCCTGTTTGCGTTTCCTGTCTATATCTGAGGATGACGAATGACGAATTTTGTATTCATATTGTTGCAGTTTTTATACCCGCCTATTTAAAGAGTGCGTTGTAATTCCACACTGAGTGTTCTGAAGACTTTTAATTGCTAAACAAGTAAAAGCGATCGATTAGTTGATAACTTTAAAAACGCCATGGACGATTGGGTTCATCGGTTTTGCACTGAGCTCGGAAATGATTTTTTCTGCGAAGTTGACAAGGACTTTATCAAAGATTTGTCCAACCTTATAGGACTTGAAGAAGAGATTTTGTACTTTGAACAAGCACTGGACATAATTCTGGATAAACATTCAGGAATTGAAACGATCTCAAGAAACATTTCTAATGGATCGTGTAAAATATCTAGTGTCAATGAAAAATCATTGAACCAGATAGCAGAGAAGTTATACAGTCTTATACATGCAAGGTTCATTTTGAATGATCGAGGTTGTAAAAAAATGCTTTACAAGTATTTACAAGGTGATTTTGGTCACTGCCCTCGAGTTCTGTGTAACAACTGTAATGTTCTTCCTGTTGGCATGTCTGATAAACTAGGGGAAGAAACAATGAAAGTTTACTGTCCGCGATGTAATGAGGTGTACTTCCCACGGCTTCTTAAACACAGCTATGTGGATGGAGCAGGCTTTGGCAGAAGTTTTCCTCACATGTTTTTCATGGCTTTTCCTGAATACAGACCTCAAAAAAGTACAGAGAAATACATGCCACGATTGCATGGGTTCAAAATTCATCCTTCTGCATATACATTGCCAGTGCAAGTGAAAAGAAACAAAGTTGGTACATATCAAGCAAGGTTTAATGGAAGTGCATCACACAGGAGAGTAAATGAAAGTCTACTGTAGTCAAATGCAATAGTCACAAAGTAATACAACAAACTCTTTCTAAGTCAGATACCCTCGAGATCAACTCGAGCTGTCCGTCTTAGAGAGGTGTCTGCCTTATAGAATATATAGATACAGAATATATAGTTATAGAAAATGAAGTGAAAAGCAGCTGGGACCAGGCAACAACTAACATCTGCTTTAGAGAGGTGTCTGCCTTACAGGGGTGTCGTCCTTACAGGGGTGTCCACTTTCAGAGAGTTCACCAGGGTTAAAAATTAACTCCAGTGCTTAGTGACCAGTCACGCCAGTTTGCTTGAATTCTTAGTGGCCCATCCCAAATAATGTAGCCTCCAATTTCCTCTAGTTTAAAACAAAAAACTGAAAGTCTGTTCTCAACGCAAAAACATGTGCAACTTGGAAACCGTTCCACACACAACTCTCAGTAAGTCTAGAGTCACTTGGCAATCACAAAATCAAAATGGCGTCTTAATATTGTGAATGTGGATCGCTCGTGAAACCACCATTTAAAGGGCTAGGAATTTCCACTTCAGAACTAAAAATTCATTAAAACTGATAAACTCAGGAAAAGAAAAGAAGAGAAAGGTAGTCCAATTAAACTGCATAATTATTTAGTTTTATTTCAACTTTGTACTTCGCATAATTTACATTGCAGCTTTTCGAAATTCTGAAACATAGTTGCACATCAGTGATCAAACCTCAACTTTTGGTGGCCCTTGTCAGTTTTAAGTCATTTTTGGCAACCGTGTGACTGCCAATTTTTAGCTCTGGTTCACTGTATATCTGCTATTTTAGTTTGAAGCTAAGTGGATCGTAAGCAAAAGACTGAGGGGGGAGAGAGGTTACATTAACAAACATCTGTGAAATTTTATTGGCTATATAGTTTGTTGTATTGAAAAAGTTCTACTTGCACTAAGATTTTTTTTAGCAATGACAGATAACTCTCTGTAACCCCAAAATGGTGCCATCAACATTGCTTTGATATCCAATCCCCCCAAGGCCTTTACCACCCACCAAGCTGTTGTTGGGGTTGGCCATAATAACTAGGTGGTTGTGTAGCAGTGCTATGTGCACTTAGAGACATAACATTGCCACTTACTGAGGCCATAAGATTCATAAAAAAAACATCAAAAAATTGTTGACTTTGTCAAGTGTCAAAGGTAAGGTAAACAGCACTGGAATGAGGTGGCAAGGTTCTATTTCTTTTTAAATTTTTTTTACTTAGTTAATTTTTTGGCAAATTTTTGGGCACATTAATATTTTTGCCAAAGCATGGAGCCCTAAATAGAATGTTTTCAGAATGTATTGTTGCAACTTTTAAAGTGGTTTCAAAGTCCAAAATAATATTTTGAAGTGTTATTTATTGTTAAGGTATTTAAGGTTTATAATATGCTGTGTTTATTATACCAGATTATGGTTCAAAGCTTTGTTTGTGTGTGCATACAAAGGATGTTTAAAAATCTGAATGAGAATTTTTGCACTTTATAATCCAAGCCCGAGGCCCAGACTCAAAGTGCTTGACTGAGTGCTCTTAAGGACTGGTCATTATTTAGAGGGGTGAGGGCTGATGCAAATAGAGGTAGGGTCAATGATTTGAATGAATGCCAAAACAACTGGACTGAGCCTAGATTTTTTAGCCCACTTCTTAGTTTGGATATCTATAGGTCAATTCGTTGAAACTTTTACAAGTGCAATTTACAAGTGAAGCTATTTTCAACCTCTGAAACAATGGCTACACTTGTGAAAGTTTTATTGAATTGACCTCTGTTTTCGAACCCAGCAATTCTTGACGTGAACACAAAGGAAATCACTACTGTGAAGGTTTCGATATCCTGTCTTAATGTGCAGAGATTTAGATTTTATTCCTTAGTTTTCTCCACATTTAGCAGTCAGTTTGAGAAGCTGTATCAAACAATCGAAAGTGTTTCATCAGGTATCCAAACACCTTGAAGTGGGTTAAAAATAACTTAGCTGTGCCTCCTTTTTCAACCCACTTTGCAGTGTTTGGATATCTGATGAAACACTGTTCCTCGTGTCCGATGTATTACACGTAACACACTTCATACCGACATACTACAGACACTTGCTAATTTGGGGATCTTTCTTTTGAGAACATTCAAGGGGGAATTAAAGGGCCATTGTTCCAGCTGATGTACCAATGGATATTTTCATGATTATGGCCTGGGATATGCTTTATTACCGGTATCTTGAAATAGATCATGTCAAAATGGTACTGTGAGAGATTTCGATTCGTTTTGTTTGCCCACTTTGGGAGAAAAGTGGAAAAATAGTTTACTTACCAAATTCCCATAGAAACTATGCAGTTCCATGGAATGTAAACAGGTAGGGAAAAATATAAACTGTTTAACCTTGGGTTCCTTACAGTGGAACAAGGAAAATTTACAGCCCAGAAAAAAAAATATAAAATTTTCAACACAATAAGTTGCATAATGAAACTTTATTTAAACAGCAATCAAGATGCAGATTATAAGGCTTGCTAACCAATTTTTAGATGCAAAACTGACTGAGAAAGTCATGCAAATCTTTAACCAATGTTGATTTGGTGTGAGAAGTTGGTACATCAAAAAAGAAGTAATAATTAGTTATTGTATGCAAACTTAGATGGGTGTACAATATACCATCAAAGACATAAACAAAGGAAACTGACCCTGCACTGTACAAAATAATATGAACTTATTGACTGAGTAGGAGGTCGGACGGGAAAATATTTGGCTCTAGGTCATGACCGAGAGCCAAATATTTTCCTGTCCGGCCCAACATAACTCAGTCAATAAGTTTTTTATAATATGACTATAAAGTACAAGAATAGTCATCACTTGAACTTCAGTGGGGCCGGATTGCTTTTTCCGTACCGGCTCGTGTCAACCTGTCCGGCCCTGCTCACGTCACCTTGCAATAGCGTTCTGCCAAGATTCTAAAAATAGAAAACTCGCGCAGCAACATGGTATTGAAATGCATACAAGCATTCAAGAACTATGCAGGAAGCTACGAAAAAAGCAGGTGCTACGAAGCACTGTTCTTGGGTACAACTCAACAATTAACCTCAACATGTACAGGAATCGCAAAAACTGGTGTTTCTGAGGCAGCCATTCTGAAATATTTGTCCACATTTCGATCCCACAATCCAATGCTGCCAAATATGACGTCACCTGGGGGGAACGCTATTCTACTTTCTGTAGGATTGCGTCAGTGGGGCCATACAGTCATATTATAATAAACATTTACAAGAAACACAGCTGTTAACATGAAAAAAACCTTGATGGAATATACACAGAATCACTTAAAATACATCTGAGCTGTCTACAAGTTACAATACAATACAATGCTGTAGTTGTAGCATTTTTGAGTCTGTGGATAAAACCAGTCAAGGAGAACTTACTGGTTTTTGTTTTTTATGTTTTCTTTTAACTTTTAAACAGTATTTAGTTTTAGTTTCAGACTTGTGTGTTCTTGCAATTCTCTGCACCCTACTGTTGCTGCTTAACAATGTTTTGTGCAAGTTTTGGACAAATGAACTTTCTGATGCCTACTCTGTATCAACATGCAAAACCTTCAACAAATCTTGTATCTGAAGTTTGATTGAATAACAATGTTTTGTAAAAGATTATCTAATGCACAGCACAGTAAAAGCAAATGTCCAGCTATTCAAGCTTAAGTTTGACTAAAATAATTAATCACTGTCACTGTCATAATCCCCTGCACTGACAGGCTTCTTCTTGTAGCTTCGTGATTTCTTCCTGGATCTCCTTTCATCTCTATCTTCCCTTTCTTCCCTGTATCGTTCATCTTTCCCTCTATCTTCCCTTTCTTCCCTGTATCGTTCATCTTTCCCTCTATCTTCCCACTCATCTCTTCTCTTCTCACTATCAGAGATAACTTTATCCACTTCTTGTTCCTCTGTATATTTCCTCTTCTTTTTCTTGCTTCTTTCATAATCAGAGCCTTCACTGTCCTGTTCACCTTCACTGCCATGTCTCTTGCTTCTCTTCACTTTCTCCTTTTCTTCATCACTTTCTGCTAAGTCAATAATCACAGTGAGTTTTTTACATTTTTCATTCAGTATATAGATATCCAATTTAGGTGACAGCACAGCAATAAGCAAAATCAGGCCAAACAGCAATAACAAACAAATTTCTTTTGTGATCCTGGACTGCACTACATACGACAACAATATTAACCCATAAAAGATCAAGTTTTCTTTGAGCAAATAAATACAGTCAACACAGCGGAATTGACTATTCACTCAGAATACATAATCAACTACACAGTTTAATTGCTTTAGTAGACAATTAAAAGATTGCAGTTGGTAGATAACAATATTAAAGTTAGTGGTATTAACAAAAAAAAATTGAAAAAAAGTTACTTTTCAGGGAGACAGAACACATTCATTGACAAGTGACCAGATAACAATGACTGAGGCAATTATAATCAATGTGTAAATAAAATTAATAATATTCATAATCTTTGGGACTTATTCTATTGTTGGATCCATTCAATCTACATGTACTCCTGATAGCAAATTGAATGATAGAATATGCATATACATGCATCTACCTTGATTTGAAAATTATGCATTCTGTTTTACCTAAATAAGGATGACAATAGCCAGAATTGTCTCCAAAGATTTAAAATAACTATGTTACCTGGAATCTTTTTCTCCTTATCACTTTCCTCTTCAGCACTCTGTGAGCTGCTGTATTTTTTCTCACGCACTTTCCTTTCCTTTCTCTTCTTATGATGCCTACTGTTGAAAAAAGGTTAACTTTGTTTCACTATTTATTTACAAAACAATAATATTTTGGTTTAAATTTAAGAAATAAACAACAATAGTGGGACATAATTAGTTGGGCTTCAGTCAATTTCTCTAAATCCTTTTGATCTTAGGCATTGTTTTGAATGGCTGACAATCAGCTCATTGTTTATTCTATAGTTTCACAAATAATCAGACAATCATGATGTTGACTGTTGCCTCAAGTTGAAATTAAGTCATTACAAGTTCAACTGCACATTTGAATGAGTGCAGTGTGAAAAATGTCTGGGATCAGCAGCACATATTCACTTAACTCACCTTGATGGATTCCTCTTTGGTGACGGCGACATTGACTGACTCCTTGACCTCCCCCTATCTCTTTCCCTCTCACGTTCCCGTTCTTTTTCTCGTTCTTTTATCTCACGTTCACGTTCTTTCTCCCTTTGTTTCTCCTTTTCCCTCTCTCGCTCTCTGTCTCGTTTTTCTCGTTCTCTCTCCCTTTCCTTCTCCCTCTGTCTTTCCTTCTCTTTTCTTCTTTCTCGTTCCTTTTCCCTTTCTAGTTCTTTTTCTCTGGCTTTTTCCTTGTCCTTAGATCTTCTCTTTTCTGTTCTTTCTTCTGATTTTTCTCTGCTCCTTTCATCTTTTTCTTCATCTTTCTCAGTGGTCTCAGATCTCTGTTTACTTGGCTTTTTTTCTTTTGAAGGTGATCTCTCAGGAGAAGCGGTCCTCTTTCTTTCCTTTGATTTATCACGTGATCTGGAACGTCGGTCATGTGATGTGGACCGCCTTTCCCTAGACTTTGATCGTCGACCTCTCCTTCTCTCCCTACCGAGCAATAAGAAATTAAAATAATCACTTTCACTATACACCTGTAGGTATAGTGGAAGAACACTGCTGTATTTTTCACTAAATTCAAAGAACGAGGAAAGTTAAACTCAGAACTACTTGTAAGGAACACCTATAACAGTACTTTAAATTAGAATTCCTTGGTTGTAATCATGTTCTCTTAAGCCTTAATGAAACAAAACTATGAACCTGTGGTCCAGTCATTAGCAAGATGGACTTTCCAGCCAAAGGACAGTAAGTACACTGTAATAACTGGTATCTGACATAGTTTTTTCTCCTTAGACGAGACACTCACATTGTCTCTCTCCACCCAGGTGAATAAATGGCTACCAGTAAATGGTTAGGAAAGCTTTAAAATGTACTGTATATAACATCCTGTGCCACTGCCTGGAGTAAGTCTTCAGTAATTGCTTAGAGTGGTCAAACTTTGAACAAAAAAAATAAAATCTACTACATCTTTCCTTCTTATTTAAAGGCCCACAATCAACCAAGATGCATTGCAAATTTAATGCAGTCGAAAATTCCCGAAAGAGCCAATCACGAGCGAGCTCGTCATTTGAAAACAAAAACAAACGACTGCAAAGCCGAATGGGTGAAAGCGGGCCTTTAAGAATACCCATTTTTTTTTTTACCATACCTGCTACGAGAGTGACGATTACTTCTTGGTCTTGATGACGAGCGAGATTTACGTCGCCTGTCGCGATATCTGTCTCTGTAAACAACAAAAAGACATGTGGTCAGCTAATTCAATTTACATTGCCTTACTTTTAACCCTTTTCCTCTTAGAAATATTCCTCTGGCATTTTACAGCCTGATTACAAAGAAGTGGAACTGTTCAAAATAATGGATCTTTTTATAAAGTTAACTAACCTGGAAGGTGAGCGAGTGTGTGACCGTCTTTTTCGACGTGACCCTGACCATGAACGAGACCTGCGCCTCTTTGACCTTAGAAAAACAAAATCAGCTGTAAGTTCTGTTTTTGAGGTGCAACTGTGGATCATTTGGTTTAATAACAAATCAAAATAAATGTTTTGACCCAAAGGACAGTGGTTTAAAGCTTGGTCTCTGCCTTGACTCCACAGTGACCCTCTCTACCAAGGTATAACTAATTAATTTACCCAAAAATAAAGACCAGGTAACAAGGAGTCATTGCATGGAGCTGTAGGTCCCCATTATTGTATCAGTATTGAGCAGAGTACTCTACCTTGATGTAGATCTTCGTCTGGAGCGTGATCTGGAGCGAGATATTGACCTGTCAGCTAAGAGCAAATAAACAATTTAAAAAATGTACCATACAGCATTCAGGTTAATAAATTTAGTATAGCTTTGCATAATAAACATGTTAGTTGATTGGTACAAAAGACCTTTTGACTCCCACAGTCAAACTTAATATGTAATATGGTTCTTGTGGTGCTGTTATTAATAATGCTACATTGTATACAAGGGTGTTCAAGCTTGTAAATCCTAGAGTGTGACCAACTAAGCAATGTTTTCCAACGGTACTAATAATTACACTGCAAAAGGGGGTTCTATCTTTTGATCTGTAAATAAAACCGAAAGTGTGACCATTCAAATGAAAGTTATTGAAGAGACTTACATGTACTTTCCTGTGGTACTGCATTTCATCAACGCCTTTTTAAATAACTTTATTAGGCCTCCTCTGGTTTGATCATGATTTTGGGAATGAATTCAGGTTGTACAAACTAGACGTGAATACCTGGATCTATTTCATCTTCAATGAGAGATGAGGCTTCTTTGACACGACGCATGGCTTTGTCCACATCTTTTCTGTCTTTATCTGATGATTTAGACGGTGGTTTCACAATGGCATTTTTGGAGTGATTAACTCTGTAATAAGAAATGACACAAGTAAATAATTTATTTCCTCTTTTTCGCTCCCACTTCTAATAGCATTTCTCCACCCCAACTTCAGGCCCAACAAATATCTGTGCATGTGAGCATTTAACTGAAAGTTGTTGAATAGAACTTAAGTTTACAGTTTATATCAATTTTGAAAACAATAAACTAAATAAATACACATATGGCCGTCTTGGAAATATGGGTGGAATATAAAAGCCTTACTTAAGAGGTCTGCCTCCAAATATCACTCCATTGTACTGCAAGGCTGTGTTCACTGCACCAGGCTCAGAAAACTCAACAAAGGCAAATCTGAATTAAAAAAATCCACATTAATCTGTGTAAAATGCTTATTGGCATTAGTATGACAAGTAGTTTTCAATCACAAGTCAAAAACATGTACCTTCTACATATGAAAACAGCAGTTATGCATTTAAAAGACTTTTTGGGGTCATTTCAGAACTCAATATAAATCTAATGCATTCATGTCCCTGAATTGAATGCGAACAACAAAACTGACATTTAATCAGATGGGGTATGAGTAAACTCTTATATGAGCCACACTACACATGAACATACCTGGTGGGTTGTGACTCATCTCCTGACATTCTCACATATCGAATCTCACCACAACCTGAGAAGAATGCCATGAGTTGCTCTGCTGAGAGCTGTGGAGAAATAGCTCACAAGTTAACAATCAGAATACCGGTATTCTTTATTAAAAATATGTACACGTAAATGGTAACCAATTGAGGCAATCAGGAAGTTCCATATTGTTTCATGTTTTGTGAACGTTCATTTGCTCAACTACCAGTGAACTAAAAAATGCTGAAAGATGTCATTCTAAGTTACCATAGCAACAGTATATCAAAGTCAATAATTTATGGCTTATTTTAAAACTAGTACATTTCCAGTAACAGTTGGGAGTTACCACACAAACACAAGGCTGTGCTAATGGCTTCCAAAAATTCTAACTAGGGTGCCCAGCCCTCAAAGTTCTAGTCTGTCTGGGTGACCAGTAATTTTTGTCAGTCGCCCAAAGTGAATTCTAAGTCGCCTGAAATGACCAAACACTGCTAAGGCGGGCCTTAAAAAGACCCTGTAATACCAGTGAGACAATAAAACAACATCATTACAACAACTTTACTGCAGCAATTACTATCTTTTGGATACACTACACTGTAGTATTAACTTTAGATTGAACACAATTCCATAAAGGTGAATCTTCTACTGGAGGTTTCTCCTGGTAGACATACATGTATATTCTTATAATCTCCAAAAATTATCGGTTTTTTTTGCTCCTTACCAACCTTTTGTCTTCTGCAATCGTCCATGTCATTATTCCTTTTTGTCAAACAATCTTTATTCTCACACAATCTTTCTTAATGATTTATACCAACAACGCTGCACATCAAAGACTAAATTCCTCTATGATTATTATATAAACCTCCTGCCTCCTTACCGTAGTATCCAAGTTACCAACATAAACAGTTCTTCTTATTTCATCAATTTTACTTGGGTCCACATTGGTCAGGGGTGGTGGAGGAGGTAGGGGAGCAGGTACTGTCAGAGTTGTGGCCAGCTGCGCAAAAATAAAAATAAAAACAATAATGGACTGCCAGTAGCTTAAAATAAAAAAGTCACTTTCAGAAATGATCCATTGGTCATGCAATGTGTTTTAAACTTCTGAGTCTGCCAATGAAAACCACATATACATATAAAGGGCCATTGAAGAGTTGTTTCCCGAGGTGCATGGTTGTCATTTTTGAGACTGTAAGACAAAATCCTTATGACCACTCAAGTGAAAGCTGAAAAATAGCACTCTCCATTGATGCTATTTGTTTCTAAGTACTTAATAAAATGAAATTTGGGATCTACTTGGTTCAATTTTTATTTTGATAAAAGTTTGATAGAGGTTATTAGAAAACTTCTCACCCCAGGAATAACTGTTGACACTACACCAGGAACGATAGGAACCTACAACACAGGAGACAATAAGCAAAGTTAACATAAATTACAGCCAAAAGAAAAATGTAGGAATTCAAGGACTTGGTGAAAAGTGAGCAAACTGCTAAAAAAGCTGATATGTTTTTTGGGTAGGGTAGGGAGGTATGGGATATTTCAAGAATTTTGTAGAGAATAAGAATTTATTTCAATAATGACTAAAACTAATGAGTAAAGAAAGCTTCCAATCAATAACAATATATATTTGCCCACAATAATTATTGTCTGTGATCAAACACTTGAAATAAAATAGGTTAACAAGGTTCTCATTAATTGCCGGCAACCAGTTAAAAACCAGCTACTTAGAATTTGAGCCACCTACTTTTCAGTGAAAAGGCTTAATATGTGTTAAACAAACCTGAATGAACAGTGAAAGTTGTGCAAAGCAATGTAAATAAATAAAAATGTAAGCTTACTTACACGAAAAACAAATGAACAGACAGGTTTCTCATAATTTTTTTTAACATTGAAGGTAATCCCTCAGTTGAGGCATAAAATGACAATTCTGAGCCTCTAGATTTTCAAATTTTCCTGGGGGGTGGGAGGGGGCATGCCCCCAGACCACCCTAGACATTTCCTTCGACACTCAATTGCCAAGCCACCTAATATTATATCTCAACCGTCTACTCTAAAACTTAGTGAGAACCTTGGGTTAACATAAATCACAAATAGTTTTGAAAAGTGACTGAGTGATCTTTGGTGCTGACATGAAAAGCAGCCGTTAGATACCACATAGTACAATGTACCTGTGCAGGCATGGGAGGGGTGGGCAATAAGCCTCCTGATGATCCAGTGAAGCCTCCTGCAACAGCACTGGCAGGTGCTGCCAACTGCACTGCTTTAGACTCATCTGGTATTGTACCTGTTTAAACAAAACTACATTTAAGTGGTACACCTTTAAGTTACTCTTCAACTGGTCATTTGTGCAGCTTTTTCTGTTGCACAACACGAAGGTTTAGCAATAACCTTTACACACTGTGTCCTTACAAAAACTGGAACATATTTTTACTATTACCGATCAAGAAGCTAGAGAAGAATGATGTGAAGGCATTATACTGTTGTAGTCTAAGAAATGCCATAAAAAGAGTTATCACACATCAAGACTAGCACAATTTACAATTTAAAGATCACACTTGATGCTTACTAACTTATTATCAGCAAATGCCACTATATATTTAAGTCTCAGTTGTCTCGCCCTGCACCTACATTACACAGCATTTGTACTTACTTCCTACACAGTTTACTCTGCCAGCCTGAGGTTTGCTCGGCTGCTCAAATAGTGGAGAACAAAGAAACAGGAGACAAAAACACAACATGAACATATTTTACAACCTGCCATGCTGGAGTGCTAGACAAAGATTTCCATTTAAGTTTATCACAACAATAAATTGTACAAATGTAATATATTGGTTTGGTTTTAGGATTTTTTTGAAAATTAGACATGTAATACATTTAAATTGTTGTTTTTTTGCACCTTAAAAAGATTAGCTTATTCAGCAACCCATGCAGTACAAAGGATGAGGAAAAAAGAAACCATGAAAAATGGGAACAATACAGTGAATAGCAAAAGTAATGGTGAACAAATTAAATTTTGCTGAATTTCATTTTTCACTGGAAATTGCAGAAGAATTTTGAACAAAGAAATTATAACATGGGAACAAGAATTATAAGAACATAAAATGACAAAATGAATAAAAGAACCTCTATATGAGAACAAAACAGGTTTTACAGACATCAAATGGAAATCACAAATCAACACTTTTTGAACATACATGTACAGTTGTACTATGATGATTTCAAATGGTTCATATCCTCTGCATTTGTAAAAATCTTGTGGAAAAGATATCATTCTTTAAGGCTATAATCCAAATAGGTTTACCAGTAAAATTACAGTTACTGTTCATAGTTACTGTCATACGTGGGAGGAGGAGCTCTTGTCATTTGGCAGGGAAATGTGGGAACGTTTACATTTGGGAAGGTCCTGTTAGTGTCAGTGTGTTATTTTGATGCTTATCCCAAAGTAAATTAAACTCACCATCCTGAACTGGTACAACAATAAGGGCTCTATCTATAAAAACTGTATTTGTGAGATGTTGAGCAACATGAACACTAGATGGGTCTTTGAACTTGACAAAACACACTCGAGTGGCAGTACCAAGGTGGATCAAAGGATCTCTAAAACAAAACAAACATGTGTCCATAAGCTCTTGTTGTCCCTTTCAGACTAGCAATTATTAAAGTTAAGTACATGTACATTCAGTGGAAGAGAAAAATTAAAAAAAATAACCAGACATATCCTCTGTAGCTTTTAGTTAAAAAAAAATACTGAAGATTAATTACTGAAGACAATTTGTTTTAGTCAAATTATATATAACACAGTCCGTGCTGGTTTTTGGGCATAAAATTAATTCAAGGAGTATTCAAGCACAAAACTGAGTATTCAAGCACTAAAAACTGAGTTTTCAAGGAGTATTCAAAGCAAGTTTACTTTGTCTTGCACTATGTTTTGAAATGTTTTCATTGGTCAATAGCAACTTTCAAAAAGCTCCCCCGGATGCAACAGCGCAGGTTTCGCAAAATCTAGCCCCGATTTTGAAATCTGCGCTCAATCCCTGAATCACTTTTATACAATCCTAATTTATTTCCCATCCGAACAAAAATTTAAGGAGTTTTCATTATTTTCAAGCACTTTCAGCAAAAATTCTTCTTTTCAAGGGCTTTTCAAGCGCCCTCGAAATCTAAAATTAAATTCCAGGGCTTTTCAAGGACTTCAAGGAGTAGCACGAACCCTGATATAAGCGATTCTGAATATTGTATAAGTGATTCTGAATATGGATACATGTATATGAGTAAATAATTTCAGCTTGTGTCATCCTTTAAAGGAGACAATAAATTTCTAATATAAATACCTTTATTCAGAGAACAATTGTGGTAAATTGTTTGACATATAATTCCCATACAAATTTAAAATGGCGCGAAGACGGTGTTAAAGGACGTCTTATCATATTACTGCATCAGTTTACTTGCCACCATAGTTTTAAAAAATTTTATAAATCATAAGGTTTTAGCCTTAACTGAGAATAAACTTACTCTGGAAAAAGATGCATCTCCTCAATTTCTCCAAGAAAACCAAACAAGGTTTTCATTTGATCAACTGTGGCATTTTGCGCAATATTCGTCACCTGAATAACCCTTGTACTGGGTCTGTCTGTTCCTGTAGTCATCCTTATCGGTCAGTACTTGTAATTAGGTTAACAAGAATCAAACCTTTAGCGTTTCACTCCATGTGAGGACAGCTTTATAAAAGCAAACGTAAAGAAAGGGGTACAATGTGCTTTTGCAAGATGGAGGCCTGGTTACATATCCTGAAAGGCCTGGTTACACAGTCATTCTTGCGTCACGTATCATCCCCAGGGCCCTTTCCTCGACCCCGTCAATATGGCGAATCAACAAAGATGACGAAAGGTTGTGTAACAAATTAGTTGCTTTTACAGCAATGTTTGCTGTAATGATCTCATTATGTTGTTTATTCGACGAAGTGCACTGCTATGGACATCCGTGAAGGATGTTATTCGATCCACAACTTTATTTCCATTGAGGATTGCTCCAAAGATACTCAATTTCCACGCACGTGCAGGTATGCTTACTTGCTAAAGACTTACAAAAGCTTATTAAAAATTATTAAAAATGCAAAAATGTCACGCTCTGTGGTAGTAAGATGCTTCAAGTTCGTCTGAGCGAACCGTTTGTTTGTATTATTGTTTGATCTATTTCTTCGCATCATTTTTGGGCGACGAAGGAGCACGCTTCCAAATGTTGTCATTCTTTGAGCCAAGAGCTACTAACAGCTTCAGCTCTACAGGCAGTCTCTACATATAAAGCAGCATATGCCGCATCACATCATTATAAATAAATAAGTAAATAAATAAATAAAATCTATAACTTACAATGAGTAAAAATAAATTAAAATAACAATATTACAATAAAATGATATAATAATTATTAAGTTTAAAAAATTAAAACCACTCCTAAATCAATAAAATGAAGCTTTCGTTATTATGTTGCCTTCATAGGACCTCTCTTTAGCGGGGAATATGAGATGCAAGACCCAAAGTCACCAGATGAAGTGTAAGCTTATTAACTAAACTGTGTTGTAGTCTCTAGGTAGCTACATTAGCAAGTGTCCAAGTTCAGAACAGGTAAAAATAAGAAATTTCATTTGCAAAATAATGACAAACTCAAAGCACCATTATAAGAAAATGATGCTCAATATCTTTTATTTAATTAGAATTTCATTCACAAACTCATAAGTTTGGATCACCTTTTGATTGACACATAAAGTCATAGAGTATCAAAATCATATGGTTGTGAGAATAAAGAAAAGTATCACCATGAAAAATTGTCCCAATAATTGCAATCTATTTAGTAACCCCCCCCCCCCCCCCCCTGCTAAGAAAGATAACGAAAACAATAATAAGAAAGAAATTTGTGCAATGGCATCATAAGCCATTGGTAGCCGGCGCACGGAAACATGATAAAAAATAACTTAATTTGAGCTCTTTCATTGGTTGAATCGCTATAAGCGTGAAATTGAAACAGTTTTTAGCAAATTTAAACACTCAAATCTCGATCACAATACTCAAAAGTTGCAAAAAAATACATTTGTTGTGTATATTTATTTTAATGAAACATGTGCATATGCATAGTTTCAGACAATTTGTATGTGCAGAAAAATTTAATGTTGAGATTGACCTTGCAAAACACAATTTATTAATTTTCTTTTGCTTTCATCATAATTTTGACAGTTTTGTAAATTATTGACACCTACATGTAAAACTACTTGGCGGAAAATAATTGTGGTTTAGTCTTCACGCCTATGCCACCAAATTGAAAAAGAAACTTCCATAAAAACAGTAATTAACTATAAAAATGTTCATGATATCCCTTTGAATTCATTTTAAAATGTTGTGGGACCTATTAGGGTAATATGAATGTTAAATTGTAAATACTCAATACTGTGCAAACTCCCCTATAGGACATGAGTCAGTGATTTGTAAAAAGCAATCTTTTCAATAAAAAATTTTTTTTTTTTGTTGCAGTGTAAATGTGACTTACATTGATCGTGATGGAAATTCAATACCAGTTAAAGGGAAAGTAGGAGATAACTTGATGTACCTGGCTCACCGACATGGCATTGAAATGGAAGGTATATATGTTGCACACACAGTTTGGCAATACTTTCCCAACTATTAGCCAGAGCTTGAAAAATAATTCTCAAACCCATTAATAATTTATAAAGAGAACACAAAGGAAATCACTACTGTGAAGAAGGGTTTGATATCCTGTCTTAATTTGCGTAGATTTTAGCGATTTTATCCCTTCGTTTTCTCCGCATTTAACAATCACGTTGAGAAGCTATATCAAACACTCAACAGAGTGTTTCATCAGGTATCCAAACACCTTGAAGTGGGTTAAAAAAACTTGGCTGCACCAAGTTTTTCGGTAATAGGTCCATGATAACCGTCACATCACCAAACAAGGAAAACATAACAAGGGAAAATGTTTCTTAGACATAACAGGGGAAAACCTAATGAGGGTAATACTGTTTTAAAACAGGTTTTCCCTTGTTAGGTTTTTCCTCATTAGGTCTAAGAAACATTTCCCTTTGTTATGTTTTCTTCATTCGGTGATGTTGGACCTATTACCAGTTTTTCAACCCACTTCACGATGTTGGATATCTGATGAAACACTGTTCCTAATGTTTGATATATTATGTCAACAGTGTTCTTTATACCCTGTCAGTTTTTTTTTTTTGTGCAAATGTATGTAATTCTATGGAAATAAATTAAAATTGTTTGCCGATACATGCATATAATGTATTGTATGTTGACAAAATAAATGAGAACATGTTCCATGTAGTGCAACTCTTTTTCTCTTTTGTTTCATTTACAAGGAGCATGTGAAGCATCTTTAGCATGCTCAACTTGTCATGTTTATGTGAGAGAAGATTACTTTGACCAACTTCCAGAACCAGATGAAAAGTGAGTAGTTTGGTTAGCTTGTTAGACACTTTCACTGGGCAGGATAGTGATACTTGTCATGTCCAGACTGGCATTTCTCATTTTAAAAAAGTCAATACTCCCATGTAACCACTAGGTATCCATATGATGGAGGTGTCCATAAGGAGATAGAGGTTCAACTGAATTTATTCTGTTCCTTCAAATCCGGTTTTGACCTTCTTGGAACTTCATTGATTCTTCAGCACCTACTGTATATGTTTCAATGATATAATAACATGTTTCTCAACCTGCAGGGGATAGTTAATGTTTTTCTGATTTCATTTTAGAGAGGATGATATGCTGGATATGGCTCCATTTCTTCAAGAAAACTCAAGATTAGGTGAGAAATATGATCTTCTGAAACTGGATACAAATTTATACATTTATTGGTGATAAAGAAATATGGTGATGTTAAGCTCATTAATGAAATGAGAAAGATATTATATATTTACTCCCTGATGTTAATGATGGAAGTGATGATGACTACAATGATAATTTGATATTTTTATGATTTTCTGTTTACCAATAGGTTGTCAGATAATTCTGACCAAGGAGATGGAAGGACTTGAAGTGACTCTACCAAAGGCAACCAGGAACTTCTATGTTGATGGTCATGTGCCACAACCTCATTGAACTCTAAAGAACATACATTATAAATGTTTTATTTAGTATAATATTATTGTATATAAAAAGTTTTAATTGCCAAGTGATGTTGTTGTGCAGTAAAGTATTGTAATAAATGATGCTTTCAATTCTAGGCCAGATTATTTGTGAAAGTTTGTTAAGCCATAAATTTAAATGTTTTAATGTTACTTTCATTGAGTACGTACTAGATATTATATATATATTATTTTGATGTACGTATTTGTGACAAATTGAAGAAAACAGACAGCTGATTTAGTACATTACAATGACAACCCTTAAATTTCTTCTTGAATTACCAAGTACTTATTAAAATGCCTACAGGTAGTTTGCTTTTCAATTTGATAATAAATTGAAGTAAAAAATTATTTTTAACATTTTCACTCTCAAGATTGCCCAGGTACAAAACTGGAAAAAAAATCTTCATGAACTGCTTCAAGCTTTGATTGGTTGGATTGAATGAAACCAACATAATTTTCCATGGTTCCCTTAGTGGTCCAATTTATGCATATGAACTGCTACTGAGGGGGGGTGGGGGGTGCGGGGGGGGGGGGGGACCACCAAAACGGCTCAAAACCCATTGTAAGGGGGATAACCCAGGGGCTAAAGTAACATGTAAAACTAATCCTGGTTTTGTTACCTGTGTGAATTTGCTTATAATGTTAGAAAATGTTTAAAATGCCAATGTCAAGTAAAATAAATAAAGCAGTAAATAAAGAATGTTGTCTTCCTTTAGACATTTTTTCCTCCCCTTTTACTCACATGTTGCATTCTCCTGAAACCCATAAAAAATAATGCCTGTTTTGCAGGCTATTTTCATGATAGTGTTATTTTACAACTGGGGGGGGGGGTATTTTGCAAATGTTTGGGTGGGGGGGTGCCACTGGGACTTAGACCCTTAACCTATACTAGACCATTTTAACTGCATTTTGCAACCCTATTCTTGGCTTTCACTTACGTCATATGAAAATTCAGAAGCATTAAAAAATAGATTTCGAATCCAAAATGTTTATGGAATCGTAGAGAGTTTAAAACAACACATCTTGGCCAAATTTTGAAGCGCAAAAGCATTTCGTTCAAGAGTTATAGGCGAACGAGTGTTAGATATTTTTAGTAAGAAATGTATGGAGCGGCCATGTTTGTGCCCCTGAGAGGGGCACAAAGATGGCGGCTAAAAATTCAAAGTCTTAATTACACCAAAAAATCACATCCAAAAATACTTTATTTGCTATAAGCTCAATGAACTCGGCTTATAAGCACTTATAAAGCAAACAATAACTTTCAGCTGATTCAATTTTGTTTATTTTCGCGTTTTATCTGAAATAGCGTGACGCATTGCGTGACACATTTAAAACCTTTGTAAATCGGAAGCAAAACATCGTTAAAACCTGAAACTTTTTGTGAAAGATTATAACACTTGTATCCACATACCATGTTAGAAACGGCTTTCTATGACATTTTCTTTAGATTTTTTAATTTTTATGACGTCATGTGAAAGCCAAGAATTCTAGACTAAACACCGAAAAACCCTACCCCATCCTAGACCTATCCCAGACTCGCTATTTTCCAGTTATTAGTTAACAGGGGTCAGTAAAAATGCCGTACTGCCCGCCATACTGATTTTTAAATGCCATTTGCCAGTAAACCTTGTCTAGACTATATTTTTCATGCAATTGACCAGTTTTGCGGAAAATGATACCCTATTCTAGACCAAAAATCTCTGATAACTATACCCTATCCCAGACTAAATTGCCTTAAAACCATACCCTTCACAGAGGCACATACCTGTATAGCTCATATATGGGAGTACTCCCCCCCCGGGGTTTTACAACAACTCTGCCAGAATTGATTAAATCCTGGTAGAGTTGTGGTATAATTATGCCATGGTGAAAATGGCCTATTTATGCTGATCCACATCTGAATAATACTGGAAATATAAACAGATTTGGCTTATTTTCTTCTCTCCTGCCCCCCTTTTTGCAGGTCAAATTTGTCATCTGTATAAATCATGATGAAATCACAAAAAAATAAGTGACTGCACACAACCCCACATTAAGCTAGTTTGTAGCTAAAATTTGTTATGTCATGTCTAAACTTTACATATAAATTATGAAAATTCAGTCATGTGAAATAGACCTTTTCACAGCTTCTGATGCCATACTACTATTGGTTGGGGGTGTAAAAAAAATTACAGTAAAAAAATGTATCAGATTTTATCAATTTTGAAGCTTTGTAATTAACTCGCTTAAATTTGTCAGAGTTTAAAAAATTTAAATTTATTTTTACAACAGCCAGCTGGATAATTCATTTGAATGAAAATTAGGGTACCTTAATATCCAAAAACTATAATAACGGCAAAACCACAGCGACAAACCAATGAAGAGTGCTGGATCTATTGTAGACCTGGATCAGTAAAAATCTGTAAATAGTAAAACAGCAAAGTGATCCTTACAGCAAGGAGAAGAGATTGAGACAGAAGTGAAATAAAAAAACAAACGGTTGAATATAATAAAACAATTGCAATTATATTGAACTGTTTTTTTTATTATTATTTCACTTCTGTCTCAACTGAATCTCTTCTCCTTGCTGTAAGGATCACTTTGCTGTTTTTACCTATACTAACTTAATATCTGTTACCAAATTTGCATAATAGTATTGAAAAGGTTGTATTCCATATATGTTTTACAATTGTATGATGTATAGCTTTAAAAGCAACTAATTTTGGTAAAATTCCATTCTCACAAATACAAGCAGAGTTACAGTACGGATGATAAAAAATGATAAAAATCCTAATCGTATTTTAGGCATCAGAAGCCATGAAAAGGTCTATTTGCCTTTTCCAAAACTTGCAAAATTCTATTTCATGTGTTAACAGCATAAAAAATGATGTTTGGCAAAATTTCCCACAAAAAATATATTGACTCGAATCGTCCCATCCACTTCCCTTTTGTTTATTTTTGACCCGAAAACCGCTGAAACCTGGGAACCAAAGTACAACAAGGCGGCGTGGGAATGGACACTAGGAGGATTTCAAGATGGCGGTGGTGATGGAAGGTCCTCTTTCTAAATGGACAAATGTCGTGAAAGGATGGCAGTACCGCTGGTTTGTTTTAGACGACAATACAGGACTTCTGTCCTACTACACGGTCAGTACAATACTGAGTTAAGTTCATCTGTAATTTGAAAGAGAAAACTGTGTTAAGCTTAAATATTCTCGTCTGTTCGAAAATTGCAGGGAAAAATGCAATGGAATCAAATATTCCTTTTGCATGCTATAGCTAATTAATAGAAATAATATCATCTTAATAAAAATTCTAAACAAGCGAAAAAAATGTTTTTAATATATGTCGATAGTAACAAAATTGCTAAGGTTAAAAGACTTAAAAACATTTTAGAAAGTTCATCAGTCACTTTGTTATCATTAAGCTTATGATAGTAAGCTTATACCGGTATGACTCAGGCAAGGAATAAATTTGACTTTAAAGAACTATAATTTCATTTATAGTCAAAGGAGAAAATGATGAGAGGCACAAGAAGAGGATGTTTAAGACTGAAAGTAAGTAAATAAGAATTGTTGCTATCTTACTCAAGATACACACACACATACATAAACTTTATTAAAGATACAGATACATACATACATAAACTTTATTAAAGATACAGTTTCATCTCATGGTGAACATATAAATTGTCAACTTTCTTGCCCAAATTTAGGGGGCAAACATTGGAATTGATGATGAAGATGATAGTACTTTTACCATCAGCTGTGACCAGAAGACATTTCACTTTCAAGGTATTCATGTAGTTTGCTAGCATGTGTGGGCCATATAGGTGGTTTTCATGTTGCATCATTGCCACCATGCTGGTGGACATAAACAATAGTTCTCTCATTAGCTCGTTTTGTTCGTCCACCAGCATTTGTTTGTTTCACTATTGTTATCTATGTCTCTAGAGATTGATTGCAAACCACCTATTGTGAATGAGACAGCTGTTCTGGTTCAAATTTTTCTTTGGTTTGAAAATTTTCAAAATAGTTTGATTTTTATTTTCTTTTGTCTTAGATTATGGTAATGAATTTGAGACAATGTTTGGAAGTTTTCAAACCAGAGAAAAATTTGAACCACACCACACACGTGAGTTTTGGTGTCTGAAATACAAATGAGATGGGTTACCTTTAGTCTCCCACACAGCCTAGTGGGGAGGAGCATTGCATGACGAGACAAATAACGGCTGTGTGGGAGACTAGGTTACCTTCAGGGAAAAGGAAAATAATATAAAAACAGGAACCCAGAAGTCAGTACAAGAAAATACTGAAATATAAAACATATCTTTTATGATTTACGATTTAGATTGTTTTACCTTCTGTTAATATAAATTTTCTTTGTTGTCAGCTCGTGACTCAGAGGAGAGAGAGCGTTGGATTAGAGCACTGGAAGACACAATCAAGAGACATTCTCAAGCAAGAAAGGTTTGGTCAACTTAATGTACCTTTTCAGTACTAAGACTACTAAAATTCAAAATTCTGTGAAAAAAAAGAAGTCCAAATTTTATTTTGAAAGTTACTGATAAAATAACCTTTGTGGTACATAATATAATTTCTTATTTTTTATATACTTGAGTATCTTCATTCCTATTCACAGCCAAAGAGTGGAAGGTATGGAATTAATGGTATGTTTTATTTCGCATTTAGCGGCCAATGCCTGGCTTTCAGACTCTGTTTGATCCATCACAAGAAAACTTGGAAATGCGTTTGGCAGAAGCTGAGGCCTATCAAAAGATCCTTGAGCAACAGATCAAGGTATAACTAATGTTTTGATGATGAATAGTGGCCTGCAAAGGAAAGATGAGATAAGGACACCGAGATTGGGTGAGATGTCACCTCAGTCTATAGAGAGACTGGGCTGGATACACACTAATGTGTTACAGAAATGACTCAAAAATTTGTTATTTTTAATTGCATCAATTGTTATTGTTTTTTAATAGAAATTAAATTTCTTGAGTTGAAAGAAATTCTTATAAAAAAGTTTTAATAAAGGATTTGCTTTAATTCACAATTTATTGCAGATTGGTATGTATTGATTGAAAGAAAGTTCAAAGTGCCGGCACTTGTTGGAAAGTAAAGTGTTCTATAAGTGAAATTACGATGTTTCTTAACCCTTGTTTGTTGAAACCTTTTCTTTTCACAGCTTCATTCACCCCTAGAACAACTGGTCTTGCAAATCAATTAAATCTAAAGAGATAAACAGCAGATATTCTGCAGTGTAATAGTTGTGAATTCCCCGGAGGAATTCCTATTTCTCGATTTGTTGTTAAAGTTGTCACCAAATTGTTATGGTGGCTTCTGTTGTTAGCTTTGATCCTTAACAATAAATAAACAGGGGATAGAGCAGTTTTCAATGGAGTGTCGAATTTGTGGTTAATTGCAAAAATAAATGAATGAATGAATTACACAATTGCTTTGGTTTTTGCATTGCTACGCTTTGTGATTGGCTAAAAAGTCTCATGCCACTTTCTCGACCAATCAGAACAACAACAACATCCAATCATGACTTGCTCGCATGCCTTCTTCTGCGCTTGGCGCTGCCGACATGTAATTGCTTCGAGCTCTGATTGGTTCATTGGATTGTTTACGACTGCTGTGATTGGTCAGAGTAATTACTTTGGTTTTGGTTTTACGACACTAAATTGAAAACTGCTCTAATAATCAATTACAAACCATAATAATCAAGAGCAATCAGCCAAATTTTTCTTGTGATTAGCGAATGTTTATTGATTGGCTGATACCAACCATAACAATATTATTATTTAATTGTTATTGATTGCCACTGATTGATTCCATGTTGTTTGATAATTGATCATCATTGATTGATCATGTGCCATGTTGACTACTAACTGTGGTAATGATTATTAATATTAATAATATTAGTAATAATGTTTATTTAATTCTTGTTAGATTTTACACTCACAAATGAATGCTGATGTTGGTGCTCAGGATTCACAGGTGATATTTGGAATATTGTTTTTGGTCTTTGTATCATGTACTCTATAAGTTGACTTTGAAGACTAATTCAACCACTGATGGCCATGGGTTTTAGTAACCTTAAATGTGTTTAGTCCTGTGGTAATTAAAAATTATTTAAATTTATTCAGTTTCATGGTTCTTTTGTATTTCAGAGATACGCCATCCTCAAAGACACATCGAATGTAAGTTTCCTTGGAATTTTTGCAGAGTTCCACCCTTAAAATGTGATGACTAAGAAAGGCTCCCAAATCTACAAAATATTTTATAAGATGGGACTTCTGTGCTTTTACTAACCTGCAAGGCAATTGAATTTCCATGAAATCAAATTATTTATTTATGAATTTAAGGACTTTTCCAAACAGGTACCTGCCGTTGAATAATTTGTGCCTTCAGTTTTAAGGCTTTTTTCCCAAGTTAATGTATCAGTTGTTTCTCAAAACATTAGGCATGCTGTTTAGTTATCAAATGAGACATCAAGAGATATGAGCACAAATAGGAAATAAGTTGTTACAGAATGTGGACTCATCTGGGAGATAACATTTATTTCTCAACCTAATAACTGTTTAAAGGTAATATAATTTTAAAACGGTAACCTTGGACACTGGATTGAGAGCCAAAACAAACTTTCTCCAATGCATGCATATTTTGAAAGCTTTTTCAATTTTGTAATTGATGATGTCCAGAGTTATCTCAAGTTTGTTGATATACAACCCCAAAAAGGATATGTTACACATTGCTCAAGTTCATGAAAGGAATGTTTTCTAAAGATATTTATTCTCCTTATCATTTCCATACATTTTATTCTGAGGCCATTCTGAGATTTTGTTGGTACATCAAGACAGAGTCCTGGCCATGACAATTTTGTTTTAACAAGAAAACCAAATATATATTTTTTAATTTCTGAATAGTTCAAGGTGTTCTTGTTCATATATTTGAATAGAAGGATAAGCAGGTTGTTCATCACTCTTGCACACTCAGCCCAATTCATATCATATCTAACAAAGCACTGCTTTTGCAGAGCTGACACCCATTTTTCAAAACTTCCCACAACATTTTGGGTTTTTCTATCAAGTGGCCGTGTGGTTCTTTCCTTTAAACCAGCTTATTTTTTTTCCTCATTTTTCCTCAACATAAAACACTTTTGGCTCAGCTTTCAAAATCAATTAAAAAAGGAATATTTGTTGGTAAACATTCTACCCATAACTTAGTATTTTGGGATTTTTGACAAATGCAGACCTTGACTGATGGTAGTTTGGTAATCAGCTTTACTGTGGAGGTAATAATACACATTTTATTTTACAACAGAAGATGCTGGAATCAATGAATCATTGTTTAAAGCAGATGCATTCGGTTAAGGTAACTACCAAGTCCTGATTTGTGGAAATAAAAATAGATCGCTTTCATTCCTGATTTATGTCAGATATCTGATGCAACTGACACATACAGTTTTTGTTTGGGCATACAGTCTTTTGATTAAACGTTGGCATTGATCAGTCTCATTCCTACGTGACCAGACCGAAAAGGATTATGGAGAGAAATCAATTCACATTCAACAACTGCACATTATCAAACTACAGAACGTCTTTAACGGAATATATATCGAAGTGACTCTTGCTGTCTTTGCGTAGCACGCGAAGACAAACGTGAGTTTTGTTCTCCATTGTAAACGCAATAGAGAATAATTAATCATGCATTTTAATTCACCCATACTTCCGTTCGGTCTGGTTGCGTAGGGATAAGACCGATCAGTGACAACATTTAATCAAAGGATGGTATAACTTTTATGCAACACCCCAAGGTCTTTCCAAGACCATTTTTTTAATCAATGAAATCAACCAAATACAGGTTTTTCCCAATTCTTAGCATATTATGGTACCCTCGGACAGGAAGTGCTTTATATAACTGATGGCATTTTCATTACAGGCAGAGTGCGAGAATGCAATGAAGAATTCAGTATTACCTGACGATCAACCCATGATGCCGGTAGTTAATGACCACTATTCCGCCAAACTCTCTAACATTTCCCTGGACCATAACAGTAAAACCACTGATAGTACAGGAAAACAAGACACAGAAAACACAATTATAGAACAAAGAACACTTAAACCCAGCAAGAGTGATTCCTCACTCAATGTAAGGGATAAAACATCTTCTGTATCTAGTGATGAAAGCCATGATTTTGAATCATCTAAAACAGCATCAAAATCCAATCATGAACTGTCAACAGCAGGAAGAACTGTTCCAACTCACTTACCACTAGAAAACCCTAACCTGCGCGCACAAGTGGTGTACAAAGTGTCACCGACTCGTGATGTGAATGAAGTGCCTATCACATCATACTCAAGCAGTGAAGATGAGGATGATGCAGAATTCTTTGATGCGGATGAGTACCATGACTTAGAATCAATTACATCAAGGTCAGTATCAAGAGCTTAATTATTTTGTCTTTTGACCTAATAATAATATACACAGAGGAGAGAAATGCCTCCACTTTAATAATCTTGTTTTTTTTTTTATAGTTCCCCTCCTAGAACTAATCCTTTCTCAGCAACCAAAGCATGGATGGATCGTGGTAAGTAAAATGTGTTTATCTTATGACAGTCAACCACCCCAAAAGCCAGGAAACATGGCTGCCTACAAATTAAAGTCACAAGGTCTTACAGGTAATACTTCTGATGGTTATAATTGATAATTTTTGTCTTAGATGAATTTGAAATAGAAGATGAAGACACAACTGGAGGAGACCGTGAGTCACGTTTTTTTCCTGTTTTGTTCATCAAATTTATTACCCCAGTTGACTTTTGAAAACCCTTCATCCTTCGCAATTCAGTGTACTTAGTGATCTACTGAACAATAACCAAGCAAGAATTTCAACATCTGATACGACTGTAAGTGCATTGAGATTTTTAAATGTGCGATAAGAACTTTGTTATTATAATTTATTACCGGTAAATATAATGCAAAGTAGTCTTGGCCCCCATGTCCTAAATGGAATTAACAGCCGCAACCCTATCCCTGGTTTAATTTTTTTAAGTCTGTTGCTAATTTGCAACATACATGTAATCACGACACAGGAATTTTGTTGGCTTTTCCTAAAGTAAGAACCAAAAAGACCTTAGGGACCACAATGCATCATGGCAACACAATAATTGTTAAGTAATTTTGTTGTTTTTTGTTACAGTTGATGCAATAGACAAACACAGCAGCATCATAACACATTTACTGTCGCAAGTGCGACTTGGAATGGACTTGACTAAGGTGAGAAAATTTCTTATTAATTTATCTGTGTTTTAAAACCTTTAGACTCTTAGGGGATTCCCACTTATAAGAATGATGGGTATGTTTGCTCAAAGTGGTAAAGAAATATTCATAGGTACAAACAACTTGCTTGGTTCTTTTAATAGCTACAAATTTGAAAATTTTAACAGACTGTGGTCATTTTAAAGAGGTACCAGACTGAAATTAATGCATTGTTTTAACTGTCAGCTTCTCGCCAAGTCTTGAGTCAGATACTCAAAGCGTAGTTATACTAAGCCAGTATCAGTGCTAAGTTTCTATTTCAGCTTTGAATTTACTTATCTGGTGACTTTATTGTCAGCATCAGGAAATCCCTGACACTTCAGACTTGCTACTAACTTATTATAATTACATGTTATTATTGTACCATATCAATGAAGGAGTCCAAGACCCTTAGAACAAGGCCATTATTATTTTGATGTTTAACTGTAACCCACTTTAGCTGAGTTCTTGAAAACCAAAACTGAGTATAGTTGTTATTATTTACTTTTTTGTTTTACTAAGAAAAAAATATTATTCTGTCTAACATCAATACTAATTGATTTGAGTGATTTATTATTGCAGGTCGTGTTACCAACTTTTATCCTTGAGAGGCGATCTCTCCTGGAAATGTATGCTGATTTCTTTGCACATCCAGACCTTTTTGTTGAGTAAGTTTAAAGTTTTGTAATCTGCAAAACAAAAAAATGGTTCGATTGTGGTTACTTATCGATTGAGGAAATAAATGGATTCCTTCACACTGAAAACTGATCTGGGACATGGCCACCCTAGCTCATGTGATCCAAGAGCAAGTAGTTTCTTGTTCTCAGTCTTCACATAAATCATGAACATTGTAGCCAGCAGACTCAGTCAAACTTTTAACTGTCCTCAGTGAACTGAGTGACTCAGTGCCTCTTCTAAATGACCACCTCCACATTTGTGATACTGTTTTTTTTTTGCCATCTCACTCAAATCACTATAAACTGTGTATAAAAACAATATTTGAGAACACTGTAGCAGCCATCTATTAATGTTTTTGAGGTTGTCTTTTCTTGCCCTGTTTTAATGTCAAACAAGCAAGAGAGTTCTCTTCCAATTTTCTTTAGTGTTGTTATAACTGAATAAATGGTTTGTGTTTTGGGGGTTTTGCAGTGTTGTGAACTATTCGGATCCTAGAGATCGTATGATAGCAGTGGTTAGATGGTATTTATCTGCATTTCATGCTGGTCGTAAGGTAGGTTCTTTGTTTATAACTTAAATATGTTATATTAAAGTATAACAAGAACTCTAGGCAATATACAGGATACAGCAGCGGAAGAAATATTGAGTAAAATAGTCAAACAAAACAAATCTGCAAAAGTACGCTGATGAGGAATATAAATATTACATTTATGTGGCTGGACACCAACTTTAAGCTCGTCATATTAATAACTACTTTTATAATATACACATTTTAGTGACTATATGACTTTCCAGCCCATTGATTATAAGTGAATAGCCACTGAGCTACCTCCCACCACTTGTCCATTATACCAATGCATTTCTTTCATCTCAAATCCCAGTATATGAGACCCTCTTATTAGCGACCATCTTCTAACACCTTGGGTGGTCACTATAGTTGAGATCCTCTTGTAAGACTTAGTGATCATCTTCTAGCAAGGTGTTAAAAGATGATCGCTTACCAGAGGGTCTTAAATACAGCAAACCCAAGGTGCCAGAAGATGATTGCGTAACAGAGGGTCTCAAATACAGTGACCACTCAAGGTGTTAGAAGAACTCAAGGTGGGTGATCACTGTATTGAGACCTGCGACCATCTCATAAGTTGTCATTAATATTTTGCAGGGCTCAGTGGCAAAGAAACCATATAATCCAATCTTAGGAGAGATTTTTCGTTGTTTCTGGGTCTTACCTGAGTGTGAGTCTTCAAGAACAGAGGTGAGATACAAATAAGCTAGCAAATAATAACTTTGAGCTTTATGACAAAACATCTTTGGATAAAAATGTACAATGGTTTAAAGTAATTTGTAAAGAAAAAAAAATAACCTAGGATTACAAAATTGCAGTGACTATGAAAACCTTAATTCATGTTTTGTAGAAATCACCAAAAGATGGACCATTATCCTGGGCCTCTGAAGATGACGTTACTTTCATTGCTGAGCAAGTGTCTCATCATCCTCCAAGTGAGTGCTGGTGGAACTTAATCATGTGATATGTCTTATATATGACACAATATGTACATGTAGTAAGCATAGGTGTTCCCTCATCCTCTATCCGAGTACCAGTCTAAAATAGATCATAAAAAAATATTGTGTGACACAATATGCAAGCACAGGTTTCCCATCAACCTTCAACTGAGTACCAGTCTAAAATGAATCATAAAGAATATTGCGTGACACAATATGCAAGCACAGGTGTCCCATCATCCTTCAACTGAGTACCAGTCTAAAATGAATCACAAAGAATATTGAAAAACACAATATGCAAGCACAGGTGTCCCATCATCCTTCAACTGAATACCAGTGTAAAATGAATCATAAAGAATATTGTGTGATGCAACATGCAAGCACAGGATTCCCATCATCCTTCAACTGAGTACCAGTCTAAAATGAATCACAAAGAATATTGTCTGGCACATATGCAAAAGAGTTGTTTCTACACTGCAGTGCATAAAATCTAAGAAATGCCATTATTTACTTTGTTTTCTTTCTTAGTTTCAGCATTTTATGCTGAGAACTTCAGTAAACAGATTTCATTCAATGCACACATTTGGACCAAGTCCAAGTTTCTTGGACTTTCGGTAGGAGTAGAAAACATTGGTCAAGGTAATAATCTAATGCTTTTAGTATAGAAAACATCAGTCAAGGTAATTCTAATGCTTTTAGAATGTAAAACATTGGATAAGGTCAATCCAATGCTTTTAGAAAAAAAATCGGTCAAGGTAATTCAAAGTGCTTTTAAAATATAAAACATCAGTCAAGGTAAATCTAAAGCTTTTAGAATAGAAAATATTTCACAAGGTAATTATAATGCTTTTAGAATATAAAACGGGCAGACCTGCACCTTTCATAGGATTGGCTAAGAAAACAATTGAACAAACAACGTAACAATGGACCCCAGCCCAAAAAACAATATAGGTGCACCTCATCCAGGTTGAATGAAATTAGAGGTTCCAAAGAGGTGCAGGCCTACTGTATAAAACATTAGATAAGGTAAATCTAATGCTTTTAGAATAGAAAACATCAGTCAAGATAATTCTAATGCTTTTAGAATAATTATGAAACATTGGACAAGGTAAATCTTATGCTTTTAGGAGTAGAAAACATAAGGCAGGGTAATTCAAGTGCTTTCTTAGGATACTTGTGTCCATTTTACATGTACTGTACTGAAAAGAGTAAAGTTATACTATCACTTATTGGTCTTGTTTTGTCTCTCTTACTGCAGGGTGTGTGTCCGTTTTACCGTATGATGAAGACTATGTATTAACATTTCCAAATGGTTATGGCAGGTAACATAAAGAAAAAAACATAAATGCAATCACATCTAACAAAAGTAATACAGTGACTCCTGCTCAGCTGGTCCTTTCCTGTTTGCTCATGGATGCACGAAGCACAGAGCAAGCATTGTAGACAGAGGACATCTTTATCTGTTTTAATAAGTGGATGGATGGATGGATGGATGGATGGATGGATGGATGGATGGATGGAGAAAGGAGGGAGAGAGAGAGGGAGGGATTGGGGGAGAGGGCAAGAGAGGGAGGAATGGAAGGATGAGGGATGGAGGCAGGAAGGGAGACAGAGAGGGAGGGAGGAGGGAAAGATTAATGGTGGTACGGTTTTGTTCTTTGTCAGTGACTAAATAAATTAAATTATGCCGCAGGGTAGCTGCTTAGTTCTATACTTGGTTTTCATAAATCAGCAAGTGAATAAATTAGGCAACTGTTTGCTGTGAAATATCACCACAAACTCCTTTTTAGCGTTTAGTATTTGAAAGAGCCACCATGGTTATTACGACTGGTGGGAAATGAGAGAATTAACTCGGTAGTAAAGTTTAGTGCTAAGAACAACTGGTAAATGTCCTTATGAGTGTAAGCGCTTTCAAGTAAATGCATCATAATTATACATCAATAAGTTAGCGCCGCCATTTCTGTGTTGCAGGTCCATTTTAACAGTTCCCTGGATAGAAATTGGAGGGAAAACAAACATTACTTGCGCCAAGACTGGGTACCAAGCCACTATACAGTTCCATTGTCGGGTAGGTACATGTAACTTGATGCACTTGCTTCGCACACCGTCTTTGTTAAATGTTTTGGACCTTATTCATAAATGGTGACTGAATAGTTATTCTTTTGTTTGCATGTTTACCAGCTCTAGTGGGCTCATTACATGCAAAAATTAATTGTAAATAATTTTTACTCTAAAATGAGGCCAATATGGCTAATTAACATAAATATAAAAGCATAATAAATCGGCCACTATTTATGAATAAGGTCCATGATTTCAGGCCCCAAAGAGAAGAGAAAACCCAAAAATGAGTTCCTGCACCTATCAAGAAACTCAAAGATAAAATTAATGGGGTCTCAGACAAGAATTGTTGCACATTTTATCCAAAATTCAACCATCTGAGTGACAAATTTATTATGTGTATTTTTATTTTTAATCTTTTTTTTGTTTGCAGCCATTTTATGGTGGAAAGAAGCACCGGCTAACTTGTGAAGTAATGTAAGTATGAATTGAAGCTTACCGAGTCTCCTACGCAGCCGTTATTTGTGTCGTCACAAAGCACTGTGTGATGACACAAATAACAGCTGCAAAGGAGACTAAAGCTTACCCTGTCACTGCCAAAAACGACCCAGACAAAAGAAAAAATACTGCATTTCATTATGTAAAGTGTGAAGAAACAAACAGCACAAATTCTAATTAATTCCACTCTTGTGTTCATAGTCCCATCCAGCTGTTTTTGTGAATTGGGCGGCTGAGCTCACTCTTGTGTTCAGAGTCCCATCCAGCTGTTTTTGTGTATTGGGCGATTGAGCTCACTCTTGTGTTCAGAGTCCCATCCAGCTGTTTTTGTGAATTGGGCGGCTGAGCTCACTCTTGTGTTCAGAGTCCCATCCAGCTGTTTTTGTGAATTGGGCGGCTGAGCTCACTCTTGTGTTCAGAGTCCCATCCAGCTGTTTTTGTGAATTGGGCGGCTGAGCTCACTCTTGTGTTCAGAGTCCCATCCAGCTGTTTTTGTGAATTGGGCGGCTGAGCTCACTCTTGTGTTCAGAGTCCCATCCAGCTGTTTTTGTGAATTGGGCGGCTGAGCTCACTCTTGTGTTCAGAGTCCCATCCAGCTGTTTTTGTGAATTGGGCAGCTGAGCTCGCGTTTCCTTGACCAGTGACTTTCCTTGCCTGATTGACCAATAGTCAGAAAACAGTGAAGGAAGTCGCAGATTTTATTTTGCTTTATAGATGTTTATACTTAAAGAAGTTAATTTTACTCTTTGAACTCATGAGTTTTAAACAATGTTTCCTCTTAATTTTATTTATTTTCTGATCATGCGAATCATATTTGCAGTGAAATTGGCTGAAATTGAAAATTAATGTACTGTATAATCAGTAAATTGAAGTAATTGTCGCAATTACCTTCATGTGTTTTGCTTTGTCTTTACAATGTAGGTCCCCAGATGACAAAAAGTCCTTTCTAACCATCACAGGGGAGTGGAACGGACAAATGTTTGCCAAATATGCCGATGAAGAGGTACAAAACTTCTGTCAGATAAAGCTTGAATCTGATCCAAACTACATCTCACTTTAATCTGCACTGATCCTGCAGGCAATTGCATGAAATGAGTGGTAGAACCAGTATTCCTGATCATCAGCGGTCTAACAGGGTCACTCACTAGTTATTTTTTTATGTTAATAATAATAATAATCACACATGCTCTTTCTGCGACCTAACCTCTATATCATGATCAGTTCCTTTTTCTTTGTTTCTAGGAACCTGAACTATTTATTGACACACTGACTATGCCAACGGTGATAAAGACGGTCAAAAAAACATCTAAACAGCAAGAGAATGAATCCAGACGGTAAGCTGATATTCCTTCCACTAATGTTTCCCAGGTACAGTTCATCACAAATAAGAGCGTTGGAGTGGAAGAGAGCAGTGGTAAGAAGAATTTCCTTCCACTAATGTTGCCCAGGTACAGTTCATCACAAATAAGAGGGTTAGAGTGGAAGAGAGCACTGGTGAGAAGACTTGCCTTCAACAACAACAACAACAACAACAACAATAACTTTATTTATTCACGGAGTCCTAATGTTGCCCAGGTTCAGTTCATCACAAATAAGAGGATTAGAGTGTAAGAGAGCAGTGGTGAGAAGACTTGCCTTCCAATAGTGTGGCTTGGGTTCGGTTATCATTGCTGCTTGGTTTATATTTCTTAACAAAATTTCCTTTTGATAAACATACCTTTTATTGTTTATTTACTCAGGCTGTGGACAGATGTCACAAACAGCTTGAAAGAGGACAACGTGGAAGCGGCTACCGCCTCTAAACACAAGGTATTTTACAAAGTATATCACTTTTTTGTGCTCTCGTGATGACGTCACAAAGAAATTAAGGTCAAACTTATACTAAATCCAATACAAATTTTATTAACACTCCCCAAAGAGGCTTGTCGGTGTTAATTACTAAATTGCAGTAGAAACATGATAAAAACTACAACTGGATTATGATAAAAATACAATAAAATGCAATAAAATTACACTAAGGTACAATAAAATTACAAAAAGTTATCTAATATTTCAGTGTGTCGGCTATTTTAACTGACACTTTTAAAATCCAAAGTATGTCAAAGTAAACCTGACAATAGTGGGGTATACTGAAACTGTTAAAAAAAGTGTCTTGGCGAAGGATGAAGGGATTTCAACTAGACAAAGTTGGGAAAACGTTTTCAAGGTTTGCTGGTATGTTTAGGACAAAATACTGGAAACCAATTGTGGTTTGTTCCCCTTTAAGAATTCAGTTGAAATTGTCCCGGTCGCCCCGGTCGTCCGAGTCGTTTCAATACTTTTTTGCAAACGACTCAGACGATCGGGACGACTCAAGCGATTTGGGTTCTCATATGATCGTCTCAGTCGTCCCGAACGTCAATAGCACGGTCGTAAACTGGGTCCGACAACATGTTTTGGGCGCGAGAATCGTAAAACATAAACAGGAACTGGAACTGGTAGAGCTATGAATACTGGGAAATAATAGTACATTCTGAGGTAGATTTGAGTCGCTTCGATCGCCTCACTTGTCCCGGTCGTCTGAGAGTAGTTCTCATAATGAGCGTCCCGGTCGTCCGGATAGAACACAGTTCTATCCAAGCGACCGCGATCGTCCCAGTCGTCCGGTTCGTTTGCGATCGTCCCGGGTCGTCTCAGAAGTGTTCTCATATAATCGTCCCGGTCGTACGTGCGGTTTTTGAAACGACCTGGACAACCGGGGCGATTATATGAGAACCAGGGCCTTCTCCAAGAATCGTGCAGTATATTGTCACGTGACACACGATAATGGTGTTTTCTGAGGTTGTTCCCGCGATTAGAAGCCGTGTTTATTTTCCGTGTCCAGGGGTTTGTATGCCCACCCCCAGGGGTTTGTATACCCACCCCCAAGGGTTTGTATCATGTAGCAGCTGCCGTAAGATCTAACCCAATTGGATGGATACAATGAACGAGAAACAACAGAAATAAAACAATACTGAACGAGTCGACAATGAAAACTATTGTTTGTTTTAACCACACTACTGGTTTGTATGCCCGCCCCACCATTTTGAAAGCGGATAAGGCCTGAGGACAAGGTTGAAAGCGAAGCTGCTTATTGACAATTTTATCAAAGTTTTTACCAAATATCCAGAGAAAGTCCTTACGAGAGAAATCAAATGGCATTCTGTCCGTTTATGAACTCTTTATAAACTCTTTTTATCTTTGGTTGTTCAGTTAGAGGAACGTCAGAGAGCAGAGGCCAGAGAAAGAAAGGAGAACGGAACGGCTTGGGAAACTAAGGTGAGTTCTGTCTAATCCACACTTATCTCTGTCTTTATTTGAACATGGAACATTTTCATACTGGGGAGACCAGTCCGGTTATACTCAGAGCGCTTGGTTTATAACTCGTGAATATACGAAGCGTAATGAACAGGTTATCACTCACTCACTCGACTGTAAACGTTTCTTGGAAATTCCGCTGACCAGTACATAAAGGGGAGGGTGAGGAGTTGGACGCAGAGGGTGGGGGAGGGGAGGGGGGTCGGTGGAGCAAAACTCGTAGGAGAAGGGAGGGGAGAGTCAGAAGGTTGTTTCGTATTCACGAGTTGGTTCATAGAAGCCTTTTATTTCTTATAGGGTCTGACTCTGTTCATTCTTTCTTGATGGCTTCCTTTTCATCTTTGGTTCATAGAAGCCTTTGATTTCTGACAGTCTGACTTTGTTCATTCTTTTTTTGATGGCTTCCTTTTCATCTTTCATCAATTTTACTTTAGTAAGCTTTCTTTTTGTACCTTTACAACCTAAACTCATTTCATATTCCACAGGGGTTAGGGTCAACAGAATTTAAGTAGGCTGGGTTAATTTTTACGGTTTTTTTTTTTTTTTTCATTTTTGTCGGTAGTTGTTCCATGAAGTTGGAGAGAACTGGGTTTATGACAAGCCGTTGGTAAAGAGACTTACCAATCAGAATCCTCTGAAAAGCAAATGAGTCCCGGATTTTGTTATGACAAGCCATTGGTAAAGAGACTAACCAATCAGAATCCTCTAAAAACAAATGAGTCCTGGATGTTATTGCAGTGGCCTGATGCTTTGTGGACGTCGTCACTTGTCAAATTCATGTGGATCTAACTTAGTCCTCTTTACACAAGTTCGCAAGTTATCGCGGAGTACGTGAGGGATATATTTGGAAAATGACACGGAAAGTCAGCGGAATTACGGAAACAGTTGAATCGAATGTTAGAGATAAAGATGATGCAAATGATTTAATTATTTCACTCCCAACACTGTCAGTCATATTAAACTTTAAAAGTAAAAGTTATTATTAGATAACATGTGAATCGACAGCTGCTTGGAAAAGGCAGATTTTTTTAATATCAATACGACAAATTAAGACGGGTATCAAATACGTAAGTCGTTGAAGTAGTTCTCAGTTAAGGCAAAGTTGTAGTTGCTCCTTTTTTTTCAAAAATAGTCGGATTTAAATTTAATAATAATAAAAAGGATTGGTAACCACAGTTACCCTGTTTATCTCTGTAGGACAGCAAAGTACTTTCATAATAATGTTCAGCTTTCAAAGATTAGATTTAGTACCACAGTACTCAAGAAGGGAAGGAGATAACCAAATTCATATTCTATTTTTCGCCGCAACTATTTTGTGTTCACTGTCAGATAAAAACCTCTTCATAGTAACTATAGTTTCCAGGTCCAACCCCAATGTAACGAGCTTGTCTAGGGTAAGGGTTCCAAGACGTTTATTCGCTGTTGTAAGCGAATAAACGTCTTGGAACCCTAATCCTAATCCCTATTCCCGAAAATCATAGGAGTTCAATTTTGTTTAAGAATACGACTTATCTTTTTTAGATGACTGGGTTTATTCATGCGTGAGTTTCTTTCTAGTGAACTTCAATAACCGATGTATCGGTTCAAATTCACAAACTTTGTGAATAGCATTGAAGCTGGAATTCTATTTTTCGATGTTAACGTGATTAAAATGGCCAGTTCCACGAAATTTGTTCGTGTCATCCCGGTGTTAGTTATATACGCAGCGTTGTACAGTTATACTTTAATCGGAAAAAGAAAAACATTTTTCAAAATATCGAGAAAGAAACTACTGCCTTTTGAATGGTCACTCTTTGGGATCTAATGCAGACTCGAAGGGTATTATGTACCATACTTGATGAGTTGAATTTCGATTCTGAGATTGAAAGGGTAAAAAAAGTAGTCTGCATTTTAAGGCCAAGGGGTGAAAAATTAAGATAACGTTGGTGTTGATGGTTTGGTATTAAGCGGTAACGATGCACAAATAAAAAATATATTTATATTGATATATGTAAAACTGGGTTTGTGATATATCGCACTGGAATACAGGAAATAGGAAACATGTTGATATATATATACAGGATAAAAGAAAGGGAATAAATGACCACAAGCGTTAAGTTGATTAGTATCTTTTATTATCCTAGTACAATAAAAAGATTTTTGTAAAGATAACCCGGGACAAAATAAAAGTAGAATATTTTGATTTTGCTTGTGTGTTTTGAAACAAATCATTTGAAATTGTGTGAAGTTAACTTCCACTCGCAGCGCACTGATTTAACCCAAGTTGTTTTATTTTCTCTTTTTTTTAGTCGTGTTTCGTTGTAACACCGATCTCTGCAGGTTCTGGAAACTACCTTGAAACTCAAGGAATAAACCCCATCAAACAGTTTCTCAAACAACTTTCACACTTTGAAATGTGTACTTTATTAAACAAACAGCTGCGTTTTATAAGATTTAAAAGCGCGAGTTAATTACACGGCATCCATAAGACCCTCGAAATTTGTTTGCTTTTGCATTTATTTGGAACTGTGCAGACGTACCTGTAAAACATTTTATGTTTTCATTTTCTTTGAAATATTTGATGTGTATTTTTAAGACTCTTGATACCCATCTACCCCTTGTATTGAACCAATAATGTAGTTTTAAGAATTGAAAGACATGCAAATGAATGGATATGACGCAAATTTAACGGAACACATCGTTCGAGTATCTATTAGTGCAGTGATTTCCTTGAAAAGTGATACTATATTATGCTGTTTCCGCTTTAGTGACAGTTTTCAAGTGCCCAGACAATCAGGATACTGGTTAAGAAAAGCGCATTACTGGTATTCAGAGCACAGCTCTACCGTGCTTTGTGAGGATGGCTTTTATTTTACTAGCATTATGTACTCCCATGCTGTTTTCCATCGCTTGCATTAGCCAATACGTAAATGCAGAGCAACAAAATGAACTGCATAACTCAGTTTTCAAATCATTCGTTGATATTAACAAACAAGAAGGAGAGATCGTTGCAGGATCGAGACGCCAGCTTACTATTGGAAGTATGAACCGTTACAATTCATCGAACCTGAAACTTGCAGCTTTCAACGTACAGACATTCGGCAAAAAGAAAATGGCGACTCCTGGTGTGCCAGAAATTCTGGTTAAGGTAAAGTAAAGCGCGGCTTTATCTCACAAGTGTTATCTTAAATTCTTAAAACCCATTCTTAACTAATATCGTTCATATGCAAAACAATTTATCTAAAAATTAAACCAGTATCAGATTTTTTATCCATTTAACAAGCACGTCGAATCGAATTTGAATTAACGTTCAGCAAGTTTGAACAACACACCAACAGCAACAACGTTGATCGAAAATGTTTCATCTCTCACCAGAATGCTTTCATGCAAATTTTATCTGAAAATGTCAGTTTGGATCAGAAAGGGCGGTTACGCTTATGATTTTGGTCCTAAACAATTAAAAATTAAAACAGTATAAGGAAACAGATATTGCTGTTGTAAATTTCTAGAGGTTTAGTTCAAAACCGTTTGTATATTTACATTGATATACATGTTACAAATATTTAGAAAAACAGAGATGGGTGTAATTGTTAGGAAACTGATAGTTGCATTCTAATTGGTACTGATCATGCGTGATGTTCACTGACTATTGACCGAAAGAAAGAAAAAAAAGAAAGGAAGAAATTAAAGAAAGAATGAATGAATGAATGAATGAATGAATGAATGAAAAAAAAGAAAGAAAGAAAGAAAGAAAGAATGAATGAATGAATGAATGAAAGAAAGAAAGAAAGAAAGAAAGAAAGAAAGAAAGAAAGAAAGAAAGAAAGAAACTAAAGAATACTCGGAAAACTGAAACGAAACAATTTATCATTGATATTATTTTTTGTTTCGCTACCAATTAGATCGGAGATCAAGGGGGAGGGGGCTGAGTTTCTATATTTTGAGTGATGTCACGTGGTATGGCTGCTCTGATCCACATTCTGATTGGTTCCCTGATGATATTGGAACTAAAGGCTGAAATTTCCTTTATACGTATCGTAATATTTCCTCAAAACGGGGCTCATGCTGGGTCTAATAACATCTATCAACGCTCAGGTTACCAGTGCATCAAGCCGCAAAGCGACCTACAATAGGTTGGCGTTTAATCGCCTTTTCTTTTGTTGAAATGGCTATCATTGAGAAATATGGCACTACACTACGAGAAATTAAACTAGCAATCCAAAATTGAGAAACACCGCCGCATCCTTTGTTATTTCAGATCCTTTATATTATTCTAGCGCACCTATTAAATTTCTATATTGCTTCTATTCAGGGTTAATGCTAGTGCGCGCGCGCGCAATTTTCCTTGAGTCGTGCGCGTGCTTAGCTTGTTTAGTTGACGTGTGTGCTTGGTTCGTTATTTAACGTAATCAAAAGATGCACATAACATGCGCATAAATCTGTGTAGCGCGTTATCGTGAATGTAGACTAAAAAATGTTTTCAAATGTAGCGCTAAAAATTAGTTTCTCAGACGTTTCGAGGCTGCTGCCTCTTCATCAGTGAATTTAAACGCAACTGTCAAAAAACAAGTATATGCGCGTGCTAAATTTAAAATCCCTAACAACTCAAAAAAAGCTTGCGTAAGGCGCGCGCGCACATACAGTTCTACTGAAATTTGAATTCGACATTGAGCCCATTGGGGCGCAGAGTTCTGTGGTTGAATATCAGTTGGGCCTCCCTTTGGCGTCTGGTTTTTAAACTCCAGGGTCCGGAGACAATGACCGAAACCAACATATCATCAACGTTGTGTCCGTCTGATATGAAGTGTTGTGCGACCGGAAGTTCCTTGCCAGATGCGTCTTTCTCCTTTTTCTTGGTCACCGAGAGGCGATGTTCTCTGAACCTTTCTGCCAATAGTCGCTCAGTCTGCCGAGTGTGTGATAAGGTCTACATTGGTGAAACTGAGCGACTATTGGCACTCAGGCATGTTAAGGCATGGTTTGAAGCCTAATTTGCATAAAATTTGATAAAAAAAATCCTAACTTTACGACAATTTGCCTTAACAATCTCAAACTTGGCAAGAGTATGAAACGTAATGACTTGAACTCGTTTTTTCCTCAAAGTGTCGAACTTTTGAGTCACGTGACCTCAAATAATAATTAAAAGGAAATAATATTCGGAGTAAAATGGGGAACACAAAACGAAATATAAGTAAACGTTATTGGGTATCGATCTTTTACATCTAAAAGGCTTTTCATGAATTAGCCTTTTAATCGTGTCCATGTTAAATAGGAACGCTGCAATTAACGGAAATAGGTCACGTGACTAAATAAATAGCTTAATAACTTCTAATAGAAATAACAGATACAACCATACAAGGCTAATTCATGATGAGGTTTTAGGATTTAAAAGTATAAGACCTAAAAAGACTTAATTATATTTCGTTTTGTGTTCCCCATTTTACTCTGAATATTTTGGTCGTTAATTATCATTAACAGGTCACGTGACCCAAATATTCGACACTTTAAGCTAAGAATGAGTTAAGGTCATCAAGTTTTATACGGTTGCTAAGTTTGAGCGTGTTATGGCAAATTTCCGCAAAGTTATGATAGTTTTCAGATTTTATGCAAATTAGGCTTAAAACCATGCCTTAACATGCCTGAGCAGAAAGGTTCAGAGAACATCGCCTCTCGGTGACCAAGAAAAAGGAGAAAGACGCATCTGGCAAGGAACTTCCGGTCGCACAACACTTCATATCAGACGGACACACCGTTGATGATATGTTGGTTTCGGTCATTGTCTCCGGACCCTGGAGTTTAAAAACCAGACGCCAAAGGGAGGCCCAACTGATATTCAACCACAGAACTCTGCGCCCCAATGGGCTCAATGTCGAATTCAAATTTCAGTAGAACTGTATGTGCGCGCGCGCCTTACGCAAGCTTTTTTTGAGTTGTTAGGGATTTTAAATTTAGCACGCGCATATACTTGTTTTTTGACAGTTGCGTTTAAATTCACTGATGAAGAGGCAGCAGCCTCGAAACGTCTGAGAAACTAATTTTTAGCGCTACATTTGAAAACATTTTTTAGTCTACATTCGTTATTTAACGTACTACATTTAGGCCCCGTCCACACGTATACGTTTACGTTCGTAAACGCACATTTTTTTATGCGTTTAGGCCTCCTGTCCACACGTAAACGATGAAAACGGTCACCCTAAACGGATATTTTCGAAAACGCTCTCCAAAGTGGATATTTTCGAAAACGCCGTTTACCCGTTTACGTGTGGACAGGCGTAAACGGATATTTTCGTAAACGCTGATGTCACAGCTGTTTATGGCGCATGCTCAAGTTATCTAGCGCATGCTCCATGCAGACTTTTAGCGTTTACATATCGTTTTAGCATTTACGTGTGGACAGGTGAAAACGAATCGTAAACGATGGCTGGCTTCGTGTGGACGGGAGCGCTTTAGATTAAAAAATATGCGTTTACGAACGTAAACGTATACGTGTGGACGGGGCCTTAGGCCCCGTCCACACGTATACGTTTACGTTCGTAAACGCACATTTTTTTATGCGTTTAGGCCTCCCGTCCACACGTAAACGATGAAAACGGTCACCCTAAACGGATATTTTCGAAAACGCACTCCAAAGTGGATATTTTCGAAAACGCCGTTTACCCGTTTACGTGTGGACAGGCGTAAACGGATATTTTCATAAACGCTGATGTCACAGCTGTTTATGGCGCATGCTCAAGTTATCTAGCGCATGCTCCATGCAGACTTTTAGCGTTTACATATCGTTTTAGCGTTTACGTGTGGACAGGTGAAAACGAATCGTAAACGATGGCTGGCTTCGTGTGGACGGGAGCGTTTTAGATTAAAAAATATGCGTTTACGAACGTACTCGCGTGAATTAAGGCATGGCTCCTCGTGTAATATTGGGTTTTCATCATTTTTTCTAGCTTTATTCAGCGACCCCTAATATTTGATCTTATAATCATGCACTAAGAAACAAAACCATTTTTGGATGAAATCCTGTGTCTGTTGGGGTC